>CAKAKR010062903.1:0-49812 GCA_916700685.1 Adelosebastes latens
TATATATATATATATATGTGTATGTACGTATATATATATTCTATTGATTATATATGTATATGTTCTATTGATTATTGACAATTAATAAAAAGACCTTTGAAAAAAAAAAGAAGTCATTTTGTGCACTTATTTTGTTCTGCCACCAGATGTCATGGTGTCCCTTCTATTAGTGTCCCCATATGACTTGTTAAAAGTTCCCACCATTTGTTGGTACAGAGGAGGGATTTAATGCATGTATTAATTTGTCTAGCTGTCACCTTAGTAGCAGTCATCCTCTACCTTTCATCTAAAACTCTAAAGGAAGTTATTATTACATACATACTCCTGCTATAGGAAGAGGGAGAAAAGGAAGGAGGAGGAAGAGGAGCTGATTGGATGGGAGGAAGCTTGGGGCTAACCTGCAGGTAAGGACACACCGTTAGCTAGTACTCTGGTACACATAACATTCACAATAAAATATTATAAACCATTATAGACCTCGCCATCAACTTAGGGTGCAATGAAAGTAGAATGTGTCGTGTCAGTATAGTGTGTCAGAAGGCCTACTAGTTAATTAACAGGGCCATTACTGCAGGTTCTCGTTAGCACGCCAGACTCCATCATTAATCTGGCAAATTAAGTGTTGGCATATAGACAAAGGAAAATTATTCACCCCACGTTGGATATTTTTAATTAATACAGTGAGGCTGACAATTCGGCATATAAATGGTTCACCAATTTTAATGAAATATTGAACAAATTTGAGTACAAAACCCCCTGGAGATGCATTTTTGGTATTTGAACAGGTAAATAATATGCATATTTTTGGAATGAGGTTCGGAGGTGTGTCTTTTGGCGTTCACACCATTCATTAAATGAGCTGGGATAAGGTCATAAATTAATTTTTGAAACTATTAATTGACTTCCAATGAAACCCAGAACATCCAGGTTTCTACTGTCTGCTGCCACTGGTTCTATGCTACAGGGTGAACAGGGTTACTTGGATGAATTGGTGTCACTAACACAATTCAGTTTCAATTCAAGTGAGTTAATATGCATCATTCTCAAAGTCCAGCCCCTTGCATACAGTACACCCATTCATTAAAGTCATGCATGTGTCAATTCAAATGAAAGAGTGTGTTCTGTATATATCTAATACAAATAATGTCATTTGGAACTGCATTCATGTGGTTTGTGCTTTTTAATCCTTTGCATGCAAATGTACAGTTTATTCTGGAACCTTAAGTTAAAACTGAAAGTGTGCATTTTCCTTGGAAAACACCTAAGCGCTTGAAATGTGTTGACTCCTTTGTTTCCATGTGTCTCTGGAGGACATCCCCTAGGCCACCACGGCTGTGAACTTGGCCTGTTAGAAGTGTCACATTGTGTTGCATGTGGAGCTAGTCTCAGTCTTTATTTAGCCTGGCATATCACCACGTCACAAGATCCTCGTCCATATGACTCTATTGTCAAAGAAATGAAAGGAGCCACTGTAGGGGGACTGCTAATTGAATGGGGGAGTTGGATAAATGTATTGTTCCAGCAGAAGTCATCAGATGTGTGCGTGAGAGTCTTTTTTTTAATTGACTGAAACATTAACACAAGGCCTTTAACTTCAGCAGATGTTGGCACATATCACAGAAGCATTGATCCATACATTTGCATGGTAGAATCCTGCTATTTTGTGTATTGAATGCTAAAATTGCAGGAGATGATGCTCCAGTAGAGAACGTCTCTCTACAACATTGTTCTTTTCTTTAAGGAATTTTGTTATATAGCGTCATAGATCATCAGGTTGACCACACACACACGTCCGAACGCTAAGATCATTTGCTGCACAGCTCAATTTAAAAAAAAAAAAAAGATAAAATTAGCGTCAGTAATGTTGTTAACACCCCATAAGGACAGACGTGTGTGTTTGGTACGCAGAGGCATGGATGTTGTTATGTGTTACGCAATTGTAAAAGTACCCTCAGTGTCCTGTGAGTGTGTTCCTTCCTCCCCTCCCTCTCTCTACACTGCTGACCAAATTAAATGGTCAGTCACTTTCTGTTCTCATTATTCCTTCTGTCTTCTCTCACCTGCTGCTCAAGTATGGTTCAGTATTTCTTTTTTAAATTTACTGTCATAGTATAGTTGTTTTAGTAATATTTGGTATCTCTTTAGGGAGCTGTGAAGTACATGTGAAGAGGACAGTCTGGCTTTTGGTGTCCAAAAGGATGGGAGCGCAGCAGTCGGTACCGGACGACTTGGAGCAAACGCTGGAGGTGCTGTCGACAATCAGCGGTAGGGATCCCTGCAGTGTCTGTCAGTTTAAGACGCATTACACACTGAAATTAGACAGTTGGTGTAGTCTAAAAAGTGTTGCAAATGGTGCCATTTCACAAATGATTGAGTTCTATGTGAGCTGTCACATCTTCATGTATGGGTCGCAGGTATGATACGTGTTTCTTCTGATTAGTTAAATGTGTCAAAATGAATGCAAGAGACAAATAATCTCATGTGCAATATGTAAAAGTGACTATACAGTGCACTATTATCATCTACGCATACAGAGTAGACAGTTTGGCCTGCTCACATGATAGTCTGTGGCAGAAAACTGTGATTGTATCAGGTTTGACATAAGGAAAATGAGAGAAAACTTAATTTGGTGTACATCATGCATCATTCATTTAGATTGAAATTGCAGCCATTTTCTCCTTATACAATGCAATAGTGTGTGTTTGGATTCATGTGTGTGCTATCATACATAAGGCTGGTAGTTCTTTTTGATCTAGTTAAAGCTGCCAAACCTTAAAAACATCTTATTGAACTACAGTGTCCATAATTCATACAACTATAGTACTTTGCATTCGTGTTTCTGTGCGTCACGTTCTCCAGGCAGCAGTACACGGAGCGACAGGTTGCATGCAAGCCCCTTTAGGTGGAATCATGCCACGGGGTTTTTTGTTGTTTGAAAGACAGACATAAATAAATAGGTTGTAATATTATTAGATAATATAACCAGTATTAACTGGTATAAATCTTGCCAAAGTCTCCATGAGAGCAGTTGGAGAGTGTGCTTTGCCAAGAATAATTGAGTTTGTAGCCGTTTCAGAGTCGGAGGGCATGCTGTAGGTTTGATCTTTCGCTCTGTGACTTGATTGGTTGATTAATCTAATGAATGCCACTTAATGGAAAGTGCATGACCCATCTTTGCTCGCCACCTTTTGAAGTTTAAATTGGGGGATTTTTGTGCGATTGTGTGAATAAATACAGATAATGTGATGGAGACCTTTACGGATGGCACCGGTGTGATTTTCCTGCACGTCAGTAACGCCTCAAAAAAAAGCTTAAACACACCGATGCCACAGAAGCTCCTTTGTGTTTTTGAGTAAAAGAAGAAATGAAAAGCAGCATAAAAAACGGTCGTGAAAAAAACCCATCCTGGAGGAAACAAGCAGCAGTTCTGTTTCTCTTTCCAGGATTATTGTGGCCTTTTTTTCAGCCCACATATTTGATTTTTAAAAAAATTGATTCACATTCAGTAGTGTATAATATAATCATTCATAGTGATAAAAACATAGCTTTGTGTGACTTCTTGGGATCATGTGTTGATAAAAAATCAGTTTCCTCATAAGAACAGAGTGAGTTGGTAGCTTGTTGGGAAGAAAACACACATTATTGCAAAACTAATTTCTCCCTTTTCTTGTCAGGCACCTGATTGTACGCGTTTATGTGCTTTTCAGTTGGAAGTAAAACCAAAAAAAGAAGGTGATTGCATCTATTTTAATCCAAATCACACTCACATATTTGCCAAGTCGGTATAATTAGCTGTAGGGGCGTTTATGTCATCCCTCCTCCCTTCTCTTCCTGTGATAAACACAGAGCAGACATGACGTGAGATAAACAATCACACATTCAAAAGAGCAAACACAGCGAGGAGGAGGAAAAGGAGGAGGAAGAGGAGGAGGAGGAGAGGCAGGCGGCTTGAAGAACGAGCTCATAGACAGAGTATGAAACCTGCTGGGATGTGACGATGTCTCTGTTGGAGTTAATTCAAGAGGGCCAAGAGGTGTTGAGTGGACTGCTTCACAATGTTTCCGTCTCTATCGGCCTGTTGACCCGACACACACACAGCAGGAGCTTCGGACCAGCAGGTTAGTGTTAGTGTGTGTGTGGGCTGGAGGTTCAGGTGCATATTTGGTGTTAACTGGACGTCCATGTTCAAAGAGGTCTGTTATTAAAATCAATGTGACAGGATGACAGGACAGGATTTCCTGTCACCAAGGGGAGATTCCCCCCCTGCAGTGTTTCTTCCTCTTTATTCAAACATAATAGAAGAACCTTAATGCTGATGCTACAGTATGTCTGCGGTACTTTGGGTGACTTGAAATGTGACCATAGGGACCACAGATGGAAACGAAAATGAAACGCTGCGCTATTTAGCATGTCCTTCTCTCTTTAGATAATATCAATACGTGATATTTGAGGTGTTATTTATAAGAAATCAATGTGGTTGATGGGAATGTAGTTTACAGGAAGAATCAGGTGCAAATTTAGGGACCAACCTCTAAAACAATAGGATTTTACCCCCAATCTAGGGTAAATTAATGCATTATTTAATGGCTTTTAATATGCTACGGTAGTTTAAGAGGTTTTCTGCATCATTTAAGGTATTTCCCATGTTACATTAAAGCGACCCCTGAGTCCTTTTTAAGTTAGAAAACTAATTTTCTTCATGCAGCAGCCCAATTTTCTTGAATTTAGCCATTACTTGTCTGAATGAATGACTGAAAATATCTTATTTAAATCCTTATTAATTGGAAAATTCCCTTTATTTTAACCCAAATAGTCTCCCAGTGGGAACTACATAATCTGTAGAACCCAAACTACATTTTTGATCCATCTCCATCTTGATTTTGTGCATACGTGTACTGCAAAAATCAAATATTATTCTTTATTATTTTTTTCGATCAGTATAGAAGGATTGTACAATAATGATTTGTTGTGAATTTACAATACGTAATTGTATATAATATTAACTTGCTTTTAACTTTAAAGTAACATGTACACTATATTAAATAAATACCAGTATTTCCAGACATTAAAATACCCAAGATACAACATGTAAATATGACAGCATTGGAGTTGTGCTTCCAGTCTTTGTGGTAAGCTAGGTCTCTGTATTGCACACGCAGGAATATTCTCATCTAACATCCAGTAAACACAAATGTACTGTACTTCCCAAAATGTTGTAGTATTCTGTTAAATATAAACTCAGCAGACCAGCAGGGGCACTATCTGTCACTTAATGCACATTTACCCTGGAGTGTAATTCCTTGAACTCTTTGGTGTTTGACCTTTGTAACTGATTACCTGACATATACCTTATGACCTTATGTCTCAACACACCAGCAGCAGAAATGTCCAGTCACCAGTCAGATGGTTAAGAGACAGATAAGACGGATAAACAAGCAGAAAATCAAAGATTAGAAAGACTGGTGGATTTGTTTTCATCATGTCTGTCGGCCTCTGTTGTGTCCGTCAACCAGCAGAGAGGAAACAGAAGCATAAATGCACGCAGACTAGCAGGCGAGGTGAGTGTCGTCTTAATGTATGAAACGTTCACCGGTCGATCTTTGTAAAGGGGTCAAGTTTAGTCGGTTAAACTGGTAAAAAAAAAAAACACGTTAGTCATGCGACACAGTCTAATCAATATAAGTCCACATGAACAACTTTCTCACATGGCCAGAAACCAGACAGGTCAGAGGATTCATCCTGGTTTGTAGACATAAGATGGGAGGTTGATTGTGTGTCGGAGCTTTTCTGTCCAAACACTGTAATCCCTTTAGGCTCTTTATGTGTTTATAAGGACATCTGACTTGCAGCATGTTGCTGATTCATGCACGGCCACCAGTAAAACTTTATAGTTCTAGCTAAAGCAACACAATCTCTGCCAATCTGATAAGCATCTGGATTACTATTCTGCACAATACTGGAGATATCACTGTTATCATCAGAATACAAGCAACCGTGAGTGTTAGTTATGTTAGATAAAAAGGCTTTCCTCAGTTTAAGGCGGGAAGTTCGAGACACTGACAGCCAGGTCCCTGCTGGACCATGAACTCTTTAATTCATGTAACTTTTATGTTTGTTTTAAAATCATAGTTTTATTTTGAAAGGATTTCAAATCTGCAGATCTTCTCACCTCCAAATTGACACCACTGACACAAAGTTTATTTTGAAGACACTACATGTATTAATTGCAATGATGAATATGTGTGTGTGCATGTGTGCGGTGGAGTGATTATTTATCAGCATATATTCTTCGTCTCTTGTTCAGTCAGATAGAGGTGTGCAGATTTCCACAGCAGCAGGGAGGGGCCGAGGAAAGAGGAGTGGTGTAATCGCTCATAACTTCTGACAGGTGTGTGTGTGCGAGAGAGACAGACAGGAAGGGTTTTGAGGAGAGCAGGATGAGGCGGGCACTACTCTTCTCTTTACCTGTGGTGAGGTGAGGAAGAGGAGAGCAGACGGAGGCACGGGGATGAAGGAGTGCACACTGAGACGGGAGTATGGAGGAGAGAGGTTTGTCCGCATCTCACTGGAGGAGATGGAGAGCTACTACAGATGTGCCCAGTGCTGTCAGCAGCTGCATAGTGAGTTTTGCGAGGAGATGTGTGTGTGTGTGTGATGTGTGTCCGTGCACGGAGAGGCTCGTGTTGTGATGGAAATCATGGCTGTTTCTTTGGGGGGAAGAAAGACAGAAATCTAAAATCATGACGATTTTTGGGCATAATCTATAAATGCTGCGTTTTCCACATGATGATCACAGGTCTTGGATCCATTTTTCAGACTTGGTCTTGAGATCTGTAGATATACTATTTTATTGAGCTAAACTCTACTATTATAGTATTTTATAAACCTAAACTCTACTACTATAGTATTTTATTAACCTAAACTCTACTACTATAGTATTTTATAAACCTAAACTCTACTACTATAGTATTTTATTGACCTAAACTCTACTACTATAGTATTTTATTAACCTAAACTCTACTATTATAGTATTTTATTAACCTAAACTCCATTATTATAGTATTTTATAAACCTAAACTCTACTACTATAGTATTTTATTAACCTAAACTCTACTACTATAGTATTTTATTAACCTAAACTCTACTACTATAGTATTTTATAAACCTAAACTCTACTACTATTATAGTATTTTATAAACCTAAACTCTACTACTATAGTATTTTATTAACCTAAACTCTACTACTATAGTATTTTATTAACCTAAACTCTACTACTATAGTATTTTATTAACCTAAACTCTACTACTATAGTATTTTATTAACCTAAACTCTACTACTATAGTATTTTATTAACCTAAACTCTACTACTATAGTATTTTATTAACCTAAACTCTACTACTATAGTATTTTATTAACCTAAACTCTAATACTATACTGTTTTATTAACCTAAACTCTACTTTTATAGTATTTTATTAACCTAAACTCTTAATACTATACTGTTTTATTAACCTAACCTAAACTAAAAAGTCCCCCAACAGCTGTAACCGTAACATACACCCTTAAAACAGTCAGAAATTCATGTGTTCCCTTTTCTCTGCCGTCATGTGTGCTCTATTCTCATGAACAGAAAGCATTCACCGCAATCACAAAGAAGAAATTCCAGGCAAATTGAAAGTAAAATAAAAATGCAATAATTTGATGCGTTCACTGACCTTGGACTTTATGTGCTTGCGAAGTCAGCACGGTAACTACAGTTCTGTTTTCAAGGCGTTTCCACAAACTTCTCTGCCCGTTTTACAAGAGGTGATTATTAAATCCCAAAATGGCAAATTGTCTCGGAGAAAGCAATCAAGGTAAGTTTCTTTTCTTTGGAGTTTGAGTCGAGCTGTGTGCTTGATAATATTGTATACTGTCATACAGCTGTTCATTTAATGTTAATTTATAAAAAATACGGACTTATACTGACTTTGTTTCTCCTGTGTACACGTGGGGAAACAAGTAATCTAGTATACTATTACATCCTTATTTACTCAGGGCGGTACAATAAAAGGTGGCATAATTATCTGACAGCCTGTGTGCGTGTGTGACCGAGTATTTGTGCAGACTCTCAGGTATCTGTAGTGTGTTTCTTGATGTGCCTGTCAGAGACGGTTCAGGTCTATTCTGGTCTGTTTCCCGTGGGCTTTGGTCTGTATTTAGAGATGTATTTTTAGCAAGAGCTATTCTATAAACGCTGTGTCACAGAGACAGGTGCTTCATCTTATTTTCCTCCTTACTGGTGCATATTCCCATTTTGTGTTTGTTTAGGGGTATAACATATTGATGCTATTGATGGTTTTATAATGGTCAGCTGTTTTACTGTAACTTCCTCTGGTGTTTCTCTGAATGAGGATCCATCGTGACATCTAGTTCTCCCCACAATGTGGCAAAACTTCCTCTTTCATGGGTATTCTCATGATTTAAACCATCTTTCCCATGACATCCTGCTCGCTGTCACGCCCTTTGCTTCTCTGACTTGTTTGGCACCTGCTGACCTTTTAAGATAAAACCCCTGGTCATCATCTGAGTTGTTGTTGAGTGACCTTGACCTTCATATACACTCCTCTCCCTCATGATCATTGTTCTCATCCTGATCGGGGATTTATTGGAGGGTTGTGAGCCGGATTCGAGCGCCATAGACACACATTTATCAGCTGGTTAAGTGCAGCTGAATCCTGCATCCCTGCACTATTGAATTAGTTTTATTGGGTTTTATTAGAACATTAATGACTCAACAAGGACTTGCCACTCAGTTACAGGACACATGGATGAGGGTTATGTCTTGTAAAACAATAAAACACTCGTGACAGATCTGTGTGACATGCAATAAAGGTCCCAAGGCTGGAATCGAACCCGGGATGTTGTGGTTACGTGGCATGTGCTACCAAGGCGCTCCATGTGGTCATTGTTTGTTTGACTGTCATGTGTTATGGATATCTGAGTTCCCTTTTCCAAACCAGACAGCCAGAGTTGGTGGTGATTATTACATGCATGTACAGTTAGATGATCATTGTATGATTTTACAGAGAGAGAGAAAGTGAGAGTCTGTTTGATGTTTGATTGTTTCTTTTCTGGCTAAAAAGACGATGAAATGAGAGGAAAATCCCCTGTGGATTTTCTTTTATTTCACAAAACTGATTTGAGTTTTCTGCTCATTGTTTTTTTGCTCTTATATTTCTCTTTACTGTCCTGCTTTATCACTCATTCATTGTATTTTTCTGACATTGCAGCTGGTTTTTGAAGGCCGTAGACCGGATATTCTGTAGTTTAATTATCCAGTTAAATGCTGACTGATATATTGTCACAACCTTGATTCAAATTGTCCACTTTTTTTTTCTTTTTCTCCACAATATTTTATTGAATTTTAATATGATTTTTATTTTTTTTTCAACACTGTTTTTATTGTGCTTTTAACAATTGAAACTCGCAAAACACAGCTCTCCACATGAGAGGTCATACAAAGTATAAGAATTATAATTATACATTGGTGATAAAGTAATGTCATATAATACAAATTTACAGTTCACAGAAGAGTGTGCCTTACCAACAGACTTACCAACAGAAAAAATAAGTAAGTAAGTAATAATTAAATAAAATAAATAATAATAATATTAAAAATATTAAATAAAAAAAATAAGTAAAATAAAAAAATTGGTGTATCTGCAGAGGTGATAATAATAACAATAATAATAATAAATCAAAAACAACTGTCTACTTGTTCACACCTTTTGCTGTCCGCCCATGTATCCTCGGCTGCTTGTCTCGGCCTGTGAGTCACTTCTCGATTGGTGTCTTCCTGTTTACGCTCCAGCTGGCCGATAGTGTTTGATCCTACAGCGGAAGGAGTCAATAGTGTTTCTTCTTTGCCGACACAGACGTGGGGGGGAAAGTCTCAAATAAATAATTCAGCCGGGAGTTATTCTAGCTGTAGTCTGCACAACATCCCTCATACAGGTCTCCCTTACATCCCGTACACGTGCTGAAGTCTGCTCTGCATCCCATGTAAACACACACAGATGTCATTAAATATGTTTAACTCATCAGAAGCGATAACTCCTACATACAGCGCATTTGGAAAATACACAAAGTGTGTCTTCAACCAGCTCATTAATGACAAATTAGTTGTACTCTAAAACGTGAGCGCTCAGGGTGGAACTGTAAATCGGCCACCCGTGGGTGAAACGGGTCGCTGTCAGGAGATAAATCAGCACAGACAGGAAACGAACCATTATAAACCCTCTGGCTTTTCCTGTCCCACAGCCAACGTGCTCTATCATCTAAATCTGACAGTAGGTAAACACACACACACACAGTCAGTCTACACTGTGACGCCGCTCTAACGGACCTCCGTTGTCACATTCAGGTCTTTTTAAATCCCTTCGGCTCAAACTCTGTCGAATCCCTTCATTTATTGATAATCTTATCTCAGACTAGACTGAGAGATTCACCCTTAATCTAACTCTTAATCTCACACATCCATTGTTTTTCATCTCCCCGCGCCTAATCTCAATCCTTCTATCATTTCCACCACCATAACCCCATATTTTAGTCCATATTCACTTCAAATTGATGATGAAAACATTACGTTTGTGCAGAGAAACAGCCAGGATTAAGCATGTGTCCCATTTCAACTTTATCTTCAATGGATGTCTGGACTGATCTTATCTCTGATATACTATAGGTAGTTGTTGATGTGCACTTAATTGATCTGGGCTGGCACATAATCCTCTTTGTACAAGTTGATAAAATGACTATTTTCGGTACTTTATGTTGAGACTGACGGCTTGATGAGATTTCAAGACACCACACAGACAGATTGAGTGAGGGGTTTCCCTGCATGTGCATGTGTGTTTGTGTTCATGCATGTGAGCATGAATCATCCCCTTTGTGCTGGTCAGCAGGATCATAGAAGCGGTCTGAAGATGAGTGATAAAACTGGTATAACAGTGCAAGAAAAAACGCTATATGAAACATTATTTTAAATGCACAGTTCTAGAGCATCAACGCATTAAGTTTAATGAGGTATTATAGACTCAAATTAAACTTATTTCCAGTGAAGCGCTAACTCTAGAGCACACCAACCAGGCTGTCCTGTCTGTTGCGATCTGCCACGGTGAAAAGAGAAACAACCACACCTTCGTGACATACACTAGTAACAACAATTCATCGAGAACAAAGGTTTGGGCAGGACAAGAAGATACAATTTCTTAGTGTCATAATGGGTTTAGAAAGTAGGACTGATGGCCTCATGAAAAATCCAATGTGAGGAGTTACTGTATTCTGTTATGTGAAGGAGAGCAGGCAAGATGACAGTTTAAAAATGTGTGTTTTCCTCAGCAGGGCTGCATTTTATGAACTGAGCTCCTGAGGAGTCTATTCACACCATACAGTCCAACTTCTCACTGCTTCTGTGTGGCACACTGGGTCCCCCTGCTGTCTTCATTGGCTTTGTGTGTGTTTTGTGTGTGTGTGTGAGAGAATGTAAGAAAAGCAGAGAGAAAGAGGCCTCCGTTCTGGCACCAGTACATCAGTACGCACATAAATGACTAATTTGGAACTTTTATTTCACTACTCTGACAGCTTGGTGTGTTCAAATGTTGGTTGGAATCTGGGATATCTGATACTTGAAAGTTTATTTACTGTAGATGAACTCAGGACAAATGTGATTTTAGTAGCGTCTTTCACTAAAAAGGCTATGAACATAACTCTTTCATGACTCTGCAAATAGATTACGTCCACGTCCGTGAAATGCATTGAGCCTAATGGCTGAAAAACACATTCACAGACCTAATATATTAGGCTATGCTTTAAAAAAAGGTACGGTAAAATCAATTAATATAGATTACTGAGAAATGTTTGATATCTACTGGTTTCTCGCTTCCATTACTGCCAGGATCAGGATGGAAACTTCATACTATTTTCAATTTCACTGACAGAAACGCATCATGTAGAAGCAGATCCAAGCGACACATCCACAACTTCACATAACTCATTTTGCACCCAAAAGAAATCTAAAGATTGTCTAAAGATACATATTTAGCATTGTAAAGCTGTGCTAAATTGTGCATATTTGCTTGTTTAAGCACAGTTACTAGGTACCAAAAAAAGGAAATACAAAATAAGTAAGTTAGAGAGACAGACCTGCGACAGAAAGATGTAAACAGACTTCTAAAAGCGGATTAGTATAGGCCAAGAGATCCTATGGGCTCAGTTAATTTAGATACATATTTCATATCTAATGTTCATTATTTATTTTATTTTATTTTATTTATTTATTCATATGTTATTTAATTTAATTTAATTTAATTTATTATTTTATCATTTTTATTTGTTCATTTATTTATTATTTTTCTATTATTATTATTATTATTATTATTATTATTATTATTATTATTATTATTATTAAAAAAATGTTCTCCCTTGTTTTTGAATATTTTGTTGCCATTTTTCTTAAGAAAACAACAATAAAAAGCATGAATCAAATACTGCTTAATGTACATAACAAATAAGTCATGGAAGCACACTGGAGACAGATTATTCATGGGAATGATGATAATGAATTATTATGAATTAGCAGTTATTGTCACTGCAGAGGGCTGAAGCCTTTGAGTGAAAACAGTGTGCCATGTGAAACTGGAGGTGGACCATGTGAAACTCCGCCTCGCTGGCTGGTACAGACTGGGAGGGGGGAGTGTGTGTGTGTGTGAGTGTGTGTGAGTGTGTGCACTGACAGCTCAGTAAGCGGCTGAAGTCCTCGGCTGTGGAGGAATGGGCTGCCTGAACTTCCACCGCGATGTGCTCTGACGGACTATGTGGCTGTGTGTGAATGTGTTTTAACAGTCTGTGTGTGTGTGTACATGTGTATATACATGTACCGGCTAAACAATGGCTCTGAACAGAGTGTCTCTACTCTGCCACGATATCACCAGGCTGTGGCTGCAGCTGAAGATGATGACAGGTAGAGTGACTGTGTGACTGAGGAAGAACTGGACTGATCTTTTCTTATTACAGTGTGTTTGTTTCTTGTGTGTGAATAAGGTTTATATATATATATATATATAGAGAGAGAGAGAGAGAGATTAGACTATGAGAATTCTGCAGGTGTTTTCCTCTGTATGTGTGTGTGTGTGTGCAGCGTATGCACTGACTTCTTGCAGGGTGTTTTGTGTGTGTTTTGTGCGTTCTTGTCCTAGTCCAGCTGTTATCATGTGCAACTGCAAGGTTAAGTTTTACTAACCGAACACCTACTGTATGATGCAGGTGTTTCTTTGCTTTCTCGTGGTTCTCAGTCACCCATTACAACCATGGAACATACCACTTTCTTGGTATTTTTTATTATTTTTTAATACTTTTATTGCAATCAACTCATGAAATAGTACATCCACAAAATGTCCAATATATATCTGCAATTATTACTATTATTCCTGTATTTTATACACCCAGTGATACAAACAGAGGAAGGGAAAAAGAAAGAAAAATCAATATAAATAACAAATAATATAAATAATAAATATAAAAAATAAAGTACATTTAAATCTAAAAAAAATTAAGTAAATCTTAAATAAAAACTTTTTAGGTATCTATTTATTTATTTATTTATTATAATACTTTTATTGCAATCAACTCATGAAATAGTACATCCACCAAATGTCCAACATATATTTACAATTATTAGTTTTTATTTTTGTATTTTATACACTCAGTGATATAAACAGAACAAGAGAACAAGAAAGAAAAATACATATAAAAACAAATAAAATATACAATAAATTAATAAATATATATAAATAAAATATATTTTAAATTTTAAAAATCTTAATCTTAATCTTTATTATATCTTAGCTTGAATTTATATTACTGAAAAAGAGAACAACAAAGAAAATAAATAAATAAATAATACATAAAAAAAATAAGTAATGAATAAAATAAATACATTTAATAAAAAAAAATTAGGTATTATGTTCTAACTTGTATCTCTATAACAGAACTGTCTATCAGAGAGACAAGTCTATTTTTCAACTGTAAAATGTCCCTCTTTGTAGATATAGTGGACTAAGTGTTGGACAGTCATAGCGCACACTGAAGTCATCACCGCTGTGTAACAAATCTTGTTACAAGCTTTGTTGAACAGATGTTAAAAGCAGTTTATAAATGGTTCTCGGTATGAACGAGCTAAATGAATGAACATGACCTGACTTTGTTACCCACATTGATTTCGTCTCATTGCCCAAAGATGCTTCTCCTGCTGAAGACATCACCATCCATCAGACGCTTACATAATGACCCAACGTAAAGTGGTCCCCGGGGCACAACTGTGTGTTGAGCTGTGTGTTAACGTGAGGTTTGTCCATGTCGTCAGTACAGTACGCAGCAGAGCACGCTGACAGCATGTTAATCACATCGGTCCCATTAACGCAGTGTGTTTCCTCCTGTCAGTTGGGACAAAACCCTTTTGAGAGTTTGAACGTCAACATCTCCTCCCACTTATTTCCACTCTCAGTCATGTGTGTGTGTGTGTGTTCATTGGCTATTTATCCAGTTTCTGTTTGCTCTGATGTGCAATAATGATTGATAATAATCCATAGAGATCTTGCTTTTCTTGGCCCTCTGCAGGCTTTTTAAGGTGTGTGTGTGTTTGGTGTTGCTGTGCAGAGAGAGTGTTTGCTCTGCTGGCAGATGGACGGAGGTTATCTCATGAGCATGTGCAGCCTGCTCACAGACAGTCAGTACCAAGGTATCAACCTGTCTCATGTCTGCTTTTTGCCAAATCAAGATTAGAAGTTGACAAGTCTCAGCTAAGCTCCCTTAATGCAATCTGGGAGGTGGATCCATGCATGTGTTTCTCAGAGCATTTATGTTGCTTTAAAATGACCTGTTTGCATTGGATTTAGCAGCAGCTAGTGTAATGGACCTTCCAGTCAAGTGTATTTATATGTCCTCAGGAGTTCTTCACAGCAAACGGTCACAAGAGAATCGACTCAAAAACAGGAGAACATAATCAATAAACTCAATGCGGAGCTGGATTAGATTAAGTGGATGGGATGAATCTTTAATGATCCCTGAGGGCGGGTAGGATGATGGCAACAACATGGCACAACAAATCAAACATATTGATTTTTAAAGAAGCAACATATTTATCAGGCTAATACACATATATATTACCTCTAATCCATTTCCTTTTAGTATCCTGCTTTTCTAAAGTGAAGGGATTTACAAGAGACTGATTGAAAATGGGAAAAACTTGATGATGCATCATAACTTTTAGTCCCTATAAGCTCCCTAAACACTGGATCCTACACTACCCATCAGCAGGCGTGATTAATCCCACATTAACAACAGAAAACAATGACAAATATTGTCCAGAAACCCTCACAGGTACTGCATTTAGCATAAAAAATATGCTCAAATCATAACAAACGTCAGCCCAACAGGCAACAACAGCTGTCCGTGTGTCAGTGTGCTGACTTGACTATGACTTGCCCCAAACTGCATGTGATTATCATAAAGTGGGCATGTCTGTAAAGGGGAGACTCGTGGGTACCCATAGAACCCATTTACATTCACATATCTTGAGGTCAGAGGTCAAGGGACCCCTTTGAAAATGGCCATGCCAGCTTTTCCTCGCCAAAATTTAGCGCAAGTTTGGAGCGTTATTTAACCTCCTTCACGACAAGCTAGTATGACAAGGTTGGTACCTAATGGTAATAGATTCCTTAGTTTTTCTAGTTTCATATGATGCAAGTATTTTCACTCTAGCTTTAAAACTGAGCCCGCTACAACCTCTGAAAGATCAAATGCGTTAAAGAAATTACTGGCTGGCTTACTATAAAATTGGCGGAATGCCTCTTTAACATTGGTCAAGATGAAGTCATTATGCATTATGTACATTGTCCTCGGTCAAAACGATGCAAACACACCTTAAAACTATTTGAAATGACCTAAAGTTGCTCTCTTCAAAGCTGTACTGTATGTCAGACCCAGGGGCAGTGTCAGGTCTTCTTTTCATCGTGTCCTACATTTAAGCTTTGAAGAGAAGGATCACTTTCTGTTGAGGATTGCTGACCTTTTCATTATGACCTACTCAACTCCGGCACAGATACAATTTAATATCAACTGATCAAATGTCTGTGCTGCCAAGATCGGATCAGCTTACTCTCCTGCACGAATATTATTGAGGTGGTTTTTCAAAATGTCATCCACAAAACATCCCAAAGTGAATCCAGCACACCTTCAGTGACCTTTTTTCAGACTATCATAGAAGTCTTCTAGTGCATGATGTCATTGTGTAAAAGAGTAGTGTCAGGTTTTTCCTACAGCTGCAAGTTTCTTTTGGGGCAAGTAAAAACACAGACCTCCTGGATTCTTTACTTATTCGCTGCCTCCCTCTTATTCTCTCTGTCATTTCCCATTTTCTTCACCCTCTCTGTCTTCCTCAGCTCTCATGTTCGCCTTTGTTCTCTGTGTGTGTAGTGTAATGACTGGTGTGGCCCGAGGCAGCTAAAAAAGGCTGCTGTGTTTTTACTCTAATGGTGGAGAGAGAGAGGAAAGGGAGGAGGACCTGAATTCAAAGCCACAAGATTGCCAGTACATGCTTTGTGGTTTTAGTGAGTTGCACCGCAGATGCGTTGACAACTCACAGTGTTTAGGAGCTACTTGATTCATAAATTCACACGAGACTAAAAGGTCTGTTGTACAGTGTGCACATGAAGCAGGTGAAGGTTCAGTGCCATACAAAGCAAGAGTTTGACATTTTGACAATCAGTGGAAACTCCAGAAAGTAACTGCTCCCAACCAAGAAATAGTTCGACACATAAAACCACAATTTGTCATTTTTACATGACAGTTTTTGTATGGATTAAACAAAAAAAAATATAACGTGTTAATTAGTGACCTTTAGAGGTGCTTCTCTGCTCAGATAGACATTACTCCTCTATATCTTTACATAACAAATAGTTGTGTGCTGCTGTATTAATGCTCTGAATATCGTATAGAGCACCTTTAATATTTAGTTTCACTTTGAGACCATGCAAAAGTTGTTGTATTTGTGCTAAATAGCGAGAGCAACTTTGCATGAGAGGTCAAATAAATGGCTGAACCAAGCGCTTTGCATTTTTTTTACATTATGTGACAATGGGGAGCAAAACAACTATTTTAGTATTTTGTTAATGCATGTCATTTGTATGTGCTCTGAGGAAGCCCAATTCTTTGCCATCCCAGGTAATGAAATCTCAGCTAATTGGTAGTTTTTGCATCCGATTTGCTTGATCGTTGGATGGGAGCTCAGCCTCCGAGCGGTTGTGTGTGTGTGTGTGTGTGTGTGTGTGTGTGTTGTGACGGCAGCGCAGACTGCAGACAGTGGGACAGTAGTGTGTTGTTTTGGTGAGATGATGATGCCACCATCTATTCAGTAAATCAGGGCTCACTGCCAGTGACGGAGTCAGGCCTGAAGCCATTGTTCTGGATTTGTAACCGTCGCTGAACGGAGGAAGAAGAGCACATCACTTTCAGCTTCTTGGCCTCACCAAGACGTGTACATGTAGGATGAAGCATTGCAGCATCAAAATAATAGGACTCAAACAAGAAAACTGATATTCATAGTTATATGCATTCTCGTACTGGGGTCATTAAGTGCAAATAAAAGTGAAATTATTCTGGAGTGTCGAACTCACGTGACCATCAGTAATATTTTGATGTTCGCCTGCCTGCTGTTTCTCCTGATCCACGCTAATTCAAGCTTTAGGTTTGGGTATGGGCGCCACACACACACACACACTCCAGGCCACTGTTGCTCCTGTGACCCAGTTGTTGTTTGGCATGGTGTGTGTGTGTGTGTGCCCCTGTCCTATATATGTGTGTGTGTGTGTGTCAGATACCCCACAGCAGTGACAGATGGGGCTTTGGTAAACCCTGACTATAATGCCAGATAATAGAGCTCAGATTCCCTCACACACGTGTACACACGCACACACACAGCTGCAGAGCGGCTGGCAAATCCCTGCTTCCCTATATGCAAATACACACAATGCAGCTGACCATCTCTCTGCTGGCATGTGATACCAACGTATTTAACCCCGCTGCCACACCCTCACCCACACACACACACACTCATACCTCGTTTCTCCAACCTAGAGCCTTCAAGTCTGCATTCCGAGTCGGTCCTTTCCATTTGGTGCATACCAGAGCAGCAGATGGAGGTCTTAGTGACGCCTAAGTGCAGGACGTCTGTCTTATGAGTGACTTGAGCGTCGACTTTTTTAATGGCCTATCATCAGGCAGGATCAATAGCTCATAGGACATACTGTAGATCAAAGTTTACTGCTATTGCACTCACATTATAGCCTGGAATATCGGGATTAGGGATGCACCGAATAATAAATCGTACATCAGCAACTTGGTAAAAAGAATCTTCAAAATTAACAGGAATTACAATTCAAGTATATAATGTCTATAGTATACAAACATTGATATTGTCACCGATATCCGATCCAGTATCGGTGCATCCCTAATTGGGATATATACTAATAATTATCATTTTATGCAGCAATATCTGCTTGATTTTATCTGAGAAGTTACTGAAATATGGCTAGAGTCTTGCAGCTACAGCATCCAAAACATGTTACTTTAAAGTGGTAAATTAGTATTTATGTATGGTGCACATTGAAAAAGTTACTTTAATTGTAGGGCTGTGTTATTTGCAAGAATCGGGTGATATGATACGTGTCATGATACAGGGGTTACGATTCAATATATTGCGATATATTGTAATGTTTGACTGTAAGCAGGTTGATATATTGGGATTTTTTTAAATCTAATTTGAGGAAAATAGTATAAAGAACCACATATGTATAAAATCGGAGTAAAAAAAGTTATTTTTTATGCAATCAGAACAGTGGGATTTGCATTTATCATAGTAACGTCCAACATCACAGTACTTTAAGAGGGTGCATCTCTTTGCAAATTAAATATAATATTGACTGAGTTCATCTTTGCATGTGAACTATTCATTAAAAATTGTGTAAAGGTGATTGCATTCACAAAAAAGGAGCACTGTATCTCGTCATAATAGTAATTCCTCCATCAATTTCAGTTTTGTAACTGCAACCTCGATGCACTAGACTACATTTTATATGTAGAGAGCTTGACCCCAGCAACAAATCATACTGTCATTAATGGACCCTGATGAGAGATGTCCTCAACATCTGCATTGTGTGTGTATGACTGTCTCTGCATGTCTGACGTTGTCTCTGTGTGTCGGTGCACCTCCGTGTCCGACAATGTCATGCCTGTTTTTGTTTGCATAGTCCTCAGCCAGGGTCCCGTGAGTGTGCATGTGTGTTTGAGTGAACATCAGACAGCCATCCAGCTTCCTGTGGCTTTGAACTTTGACCAGCGCACCAGCCACTTGCAGACATTAACCAGCACAGAACAGCTGGCTGCCATCTTTGAGCTGACTGTGTGTGTTGAGCAATGAAGACCTGTAGGAACATGACTGCAGAACAAAGAGAGGACAGTAATAGACAATGCTTTGTGTGTGTGTAATGGACCGTAACTTCATGAGACTTAATTGGGCTGCTTGCCTCTCTTTCACCTCGGAGTACTGACCTAACCAAGAGTGTGTTTCACAAATTGAGTTTTTACAAATTACATTGTGAAGGAGTGTTAGCGGTAATGAAATCCACACACATATACACAGTGTTATTGTTAATTGTGTAGGTGTGAGATGTTCCCAACCAAGACTGTGTTCTGCTTGTATTTCAGACCATAGTGCAGTTTGAAGGCCAAAACTTAACATGATTTAGTGAGACCGATACTGGCCTCATGATTTCAGCATACTGATCCATTAGTTTAACCCTACATTTTTTAGGCTGGCAGGACAGGAAGAGCCAAAGAAAGCTGGTTAAAAAAATGTTTTCTAGACAGTTATTACACGGCAGCGTTGAATACTCCATTCTGATTGATCAATCACAGTGTTCTGTGGTTTGTTATTCCTCTATAACGGACCGTTGCTATGTATAACAGACCGTTGCTATGGGCACAGCTCTGATGTCAGACTCTGGCGGACCGTTTTTGTGTAAAAATATTGATTTCTTAAGTAAGTGCCATATTTCATGTTTCACATAATAAGATATAGCTTGCACATCATTTTAAAAAATACCCACACGAAGTTGGTGATTACATGCACGCCTCGATAAAAAAAAAAGAAAACAACACATTGTTAAGAAAATGGTCACAAATGCCTGTTTTCATGTCCAACTAACAGTCCAAAACCCTCAAAGATCTTCACTTTACTCTCATATATGGCAAAGAAAAGCATCCAAAGTTCACATTTGAGAAGCTGCTACCTGTGAATATAATCGATTATCAAAATAGTTGTCCACTGATTGTCTGTCAATCAACAAATCAATTAATCGACTACTTTTTGTAGCTCTAAAACAACCAGAATTGATAGCAAAGAAATGGACAACTTGTAGTGTATATATAGGGCTGTCAAAGTTAATGTGATGATAATGCAAATTCGTTTTAACGCCACTAATTTCTTTAATGCATTAACACAACTTGCAATTTTTAGGTTGTAGTGGGCTCAGTTTTAAAGCTAGAGTGAAGATACTGTATCATATGAAACTACAAAACCTAATGAATCCATTGGTATGAATGAGGTTAAATAACGCTCCAAACTTGCGCTAAATTTTGGCGAGGAAAATCTGCCATGGCCTTTTTCAATGGGGTCCCTTGACCTTTGACCTCAAGATATGTGATTATAATATAATAATATAATATGATTTGAGCATATTTTGTATGTTAAATGCAGTACCTGTGAGGGTTTCTGGACAATATTTGTCATTGTTTCGTGTTGTTAATTGATTTCCAATAATACATATATACATACATTTGCATAAAGCAGCATATTTGCCCACTCCCATGTTGATAAGAATATTAAATACTTGACAAATCTCCCTTTAAGGTACTTTTTGAGCAGATACAAATGTGTGATTAATCATGATTAACTATGGACAATCATGTGATTAATAGCCTTAAGTATATAGTTTATAATGTAGGTTTTGGTTGTGTGTATTTTACAGTAAAGTGTTGTACTGCCGTTGACCCCCCACCACAGAGAGAACACATCCACAGTATCAACTAGCGCCAGGCCAACACATTAAATATGTAGGCATGTGTAAAGACACCCTGTCCTCCATTTCATCCTATTGAGACCAGAGCACCTCTACGCTCCTTTTTTTCCGACTGCCTCATTCCCCCTCCTCCTCTTCCTCCTCCTCCTCCTCCTCTTCACTATCTTTTCACCTCTCTAAATCCTCTCTCACACTTACAAACAGGCATTCAGCTGGAGACACTCAAGAATCAGTTTGATTATACTTTTCTTTGAGTTTGCCTCATATTTAAATCCTTAAAATATGAATGTTAAAACATGTCATTGCAATATCTGTTGTATTGTAAGTGAATGTAAAGGCTGAATAGAAATGCAGATAGAGCTGAAGTGACCCTGATAAAGTAGTTTTAATGGGGAAAGATAGTTGGGTTATGTACCAGTTAGCCCCTCAGTTAAGCCCCTGAGAAAAAGGATGAATGAAATAGTGAAGGGGTGTCAGGGTTTGGGGGGGAAGGGTACACGGAGGCGGAGGGACATTCTTTCTAGGCCCCCCATAATCACTATTTGTGTTTGGCTGCGTTGCCCCACTTCCAGTTTGTGTGTGTGTGTGTGTTGTTTAGTGGGTAAAGGGGTTCACTTGCAGCCTGGCTGCTATAGTTTAATTTCATTCATTCGACTGAGGACAAAGCGGGGAGTTTTAGAGTTTCAGCGGCAGTGAAAAGCAGCTCGACGCCTGAATGTCTGATATGTGTGCAGCATTCTGCCCTATAGGCGTGCGAGAAATAGTTCTTTATTGGATACATTTATTTATAATCAGGGTCTGAAATTAACTTTTTTTCACTTTCTGCCACTGTGGCAGGCAGGTAAATTTTATTTATAAAATTGTATTTTATATAGGGATGTCTATCATAAACTAGAGATGCTGTGAATGCTGGATGCTGAAAACCTGACGCTAAACTGAATTGCTGGCTTTAATTTGTATGAAGAAGCGGCTGAAGGAGCGTAAAGAGTTGGAAATGTGCAAAAGGGGTCTAACTAGCAAATCTCAATTAGCTGGTCAGGTGATCCCACCTGCAATTAAAGGTTGCCATGGTGATGCAACTGCTGAGTGACTCCTGGGTCAGACAGTTAATTTCAAAAACTGTAATTCCTATCGCCTACATTTTAATGTCGTGAGGGAGCGTGTTGTAGTAGTTTGTAAATGGTGATTACCAACAGATGCAGAGGCCTGCCTCCAGGTTATGACTAAGTCTTTGAGGTCACACACACACACACACACACACACACACACACACACACACACACACACACACACACCAGATACAGTAGCACATGTCTGGCCGTGCTCCAGAGTTTGCGTCTTAACCCCGAGCTTACTGCCCGACACACTGAATTGACAGCTGTCCCCGACGACGACACGCTGAAACACACACCCTGACATTATGACGACGCGCTTGCTCACACACAGTCTGAACATTTCTAAAACACATCTTTTAAGCTTTAGAGAGAAAAAGCGTCCATCCTCCCTTTCCATCTCTTCCTCCATTGTGGTTTCTGCTGATTCTGGCGGAGTTGTTGTTTTTGGGTTAAATTACAGGCTTTGCTGGAAGCTCTGTGGTCTATTAAACCACCTCTCTGAACTGTATCCTGCTTCAAACTGTGTCCTCTTTAAGACTCTTCTTTCCTGCATTTCTACTTCTTCCTTTTTTGCCAGATCATTGAACTAATTTCTTCCCTTCTCTATCTCCTTCCTTCATCTCCTATACTGTATTCTCCAAGAGATGTATGTTTCCTGTCAGTGTGATGCTGTGTATGATTTCCTGACTCACTGCTCTGTCATCTCAATGTAATCCCCTGACATCAGGAGCCATACCCAGTGCCTTACTGGCATTATCACTGTGTGCCAGTTAGTGTTGTACACCTCCAGTATAATAGATTCCTGCAGGACCACGACTACATGTGTTTTGCGTTGCCTGTTTACTCGTAAACAGCTGGTTATATACTGTACGCTCTCACACATGCTGCCCCCGTGCTAATTGTGGACTACGTTACAGTCTGTGGTGTGAGTCACTGTCTGGCTGACACACACACAGTATGTAGCATTAACTGAGGATCTAAGCTCCTAATCTGGGTTTCTTCATCATACGGAGAAACAACAGCTTACACCTCAATGAAAGAAATGACCAACAATGCAGGAGATTATATATATATATGATGGAGGATGTTAGTTGTATGATCTATGAAAACCGCCTTCTAGAGTCAATTTCTGCACAGTGAAGCCCAAATATCCACATGAGTAAGAAAATATGAACAGTTTGCTGGGTTTGCACTTAGATGGTAATGACTGCCTCTCGCTGCCAGCCTCGCCATACTGTTGGAAACCTCGCCACACACTCCCCTCACACCGCTCCCAGTGCCAGCCTTTGTCTACCCTCCCAAACACACCCCAGTGATGCTCCTTTTACACACACTAACATGACAGAAACATCACAGTTTTCATTCACAATTCTTGTGTTTGGCATACACGGGGTCACACATGGCAACCAAAACGGGGGCGCTTTTTTTTTCTCTCTTTTTCTCTCTATATTTCTCTACATGTCTCAGAGGGCTAAATGAGATTACTGTAATCCAGCTCGGCCGGAGAGAGGAGGAAATCCTAATGCTGTTTACGATCGCTTTCTCCTCTTTAAGTTCTTCTTTCGCTCTCCTCTTTATTTCCAGAGGAGTGATTATTTCCATGCCGTGATTGTAGTTGGACATCAATAGCCAACAAGTTTATATATACAATTGATTTATTTGCGTATATCTGTAATAAAAAGGTCAGCTGTTGGCTATAAAGTCCAAAATGGCTCACACTGGATTATTGGCTTCATATTCAAAATCTGGTTAATCATCCTCAACGCAGCCTGATTTTCTTCTCTGTCTCTGTCGTCTGATCCCATTAGTAACGTTTGTAACGGTCACCCAAAGAGCTGATAACTTCCAACACATGTCCGCCCGCTTTACAGGGTGATAATAAGGGTGTGTTTTGTGTCATCTGATAAATGTATCTCCATGTCTCTCTGTCTTTGTGTTCAGATGGCATCCTGCAGAGGGAGGACGGTCCTCTGTTTGCGGCAGAAATCGGCTCTGAGCTCCAGAAACAGTTTGCCATCCTGCCAGGTTGGTTTCTCCTGACCCGTCACACACACACTGAGGATGTTCAATTATTGTTTTCTCGTGTAATTGAACAATAGCGATTAGTGATAATAAGCTTGCAAGATACGCTCGATTTAAGCAAATTGAACACATTAACTGCAACTCGAAAAAAACATAATTGCTAGCTCTTTTCTACATTTTAACATAAGTGCAAATAGACCTGACATTTTGAAAACACTTAACAAACGCATTTGAATGAAACACTGTTGAGTTATTGTGTTCGACTCACAGTGAAGTTCAGGATGAACTAGTAACCCCAGATAGGCAGCATGGATTAGATTAGATTAGATTAGATTAGATTAGATTGGGGAATTGGGTTGTTTTTTCAAAATCACATTCAAGTTCACTAAAGAGGGATTTAATTTAAGGAGAGAGCAAATTGGGGTTATTATCATAATGCAACAGACCTACAGTCTTACTCATGTTGCTTCCATTTACCACATTTTCTCTCTTTCGGTCGGGTCGATCTATTGAAAGCTTGCAGTCCACAGTTTGAGCAAACATTGTAGCTGGAATCAAAGTGAGTGTGTGTCTCTGATGGCAGGACAATTCACTGCACGTATTCCAGAAATAGCTCCACAGTCTGCAGACTTTAAAGTGGCATCACTTGAAAGATTATTCTGGACAATTATCTCTGTTTATATGTATTAGCTTAAACTCTTTGTATTTAACTGAGGTGTATTGTATGTCGTGTAGCACTGCATTGCATTGTCGAGCCAAATATGTCTCACTTCTCAGCACCTTAATTCCCTTTAGACATAAAGACAGTTTTAATGTTTAGTTTTCTTGTAATTTATATCAAACTAATGTAAGACACGCACTCTGTACTTGAACAAGTTCTTCCAAAGTTGGAAAGCAAAGTTCTCATATTTCAATCTTTACACAAACAACCGCTCACATAGAAACGTATGCAAAACTGATGCGCACAGAAACACACACCCAGTGTTGTGTTACCATGACGATAATGCCTGCCGAGTGACGGCGTGTGAATAATTCATCGCCACGATGATCTGCTTTGCAACTTGACCCACCGACGAAAGAGAAGGCCTAGTGTATGTGTGTGAGGGCCTTTTGATTTTCTACTTTTGTTTTAATTTTTCTCCTTTTGTACGTCGGCCATAAGTGATTTGTTCCTGTCAAGTTTCAAAACAAGTTTCCAGTTATGGAGTTTAGACAAAGTTTGGCCATTAGGATTTTTATAACCCCACTTGAGACGTCTCTCTGCTCACAAGTCTGTGTTTTCCTCTCCAGGGGGCCGCGGGATGAACGGCAGCCCCATCATCGTCTTCCCAGAGTTCCCGGAGTTCAGCGAGCTGGAGGAGGAGGAGGTCCAGAATGTCTTCAGCTACCTCAGCAGCGTCCCCAGGTTAGCATCACACACACACACACACACGCACACACACACACACAGCATCTTCTCCGCAGTTTCATTTGTTTGACAACAAACAAAACTGTGAAGGGAATCTGGCCAATTTGTGGAGGTGCGATACCTCGTGGGGCCAACAGATGGCAGCACAACACCAAAGGCCTGCATGCCACAAGGAAATCTACCGCACAAAAGACATAAAGAAATAGATTTCTGGAAGATTGCAGGAAAATATATTTTGAGAATGACAGGAAAAAAATGATGGGTTGCAGAAAGGAAAAATATAGATAGAGTTTTTCACAATAAACCTCCACAATAATCCTGATCTAAAGGTCTTGAGGTGAAATGTAACACAATTTGTTTTGCTAATTTAAATTAAATCATTGCATAGGCTCTTTTCTTCTCTCCTCCTTTCCTTTCTCTCCTCCCTCTCACCTCCCCTCCCTTTCTTCCACCTTTCCTTTCCTGCTGAGCGCTGCACTCCCATCACACACACACACTCATGCATACACACACATAATTAAAGGATGGAGATGTATGCATCTATATATGTGTGTGTGTGTGTGTGTGTGTGTCATGGCGGCCTTTTTTCGTGGCTCATCACCTTTCATATCCCCCCC
Source organism: Adelosebastes latens (assembly GCA_916700685.1). Lineage (NCBI taxonomy): Eukaryota > Metazoa > Chordata > Actinopteri > Perciformes > Sebastidae > Adelosebastes > Adelosebastes latens. The sequence goes on from CAKAKR010062903.1 coordinate 26,334, forward strand.
CCCTCTGAGTCCCCTCCCTCCATCCCCACCAGCTATATGCAGTCGGCTGCACACTGCGCCCCGATTGGCTGTGGCAGAACAGCAAGATGCGGGGGCTCTGTTTTGATTGGCCGAGGGTGGGAGGCAGGTGGTGGAGGAGCAGCAGAGGGAGAAGGAGGAAGGAAAGGAGGAGGGAGATGCTCTTTAAGGATGTGAGCGGTCACCTCTTTTCCATCCGCTGAGCTGCAAACAGATGATGCGGGAATTGACAACAGCGGAATAAGGAAACATTAAGGAGGAGTGGATTATTACTGGATGCTGACAAAGGGATATTAAGGATTTTTGTTGTATTTTTGTCGTGGAATAGCAAAGATTTCCCCCAGATTCTCAGCCGGCTTCATTCAAGCGATATTTTTCCAGTAGAGATGGATTGAGGATCTGATGTCGCAGCGTTCACTGGGTAGTGTTTCCTAACATGTCTGTGTGTGTGAAAATTGGCTAATAATGACACCCCAGATGGACCAACTCAGCAGTATTCCTGTGTTGGCCTCACAGTGTGTGTTTATATGTGTGTTTTTTTTCTACTTGTGTGTGCAGATCATGTCAGTTTGTCCAGCAGCAGCGTTCACACACATTAGCTTAATGAGGTTGCTACATATGGCACTGCCTGTGGAATGAATGGCAAGGTTTTCTCACACACACACACACACACACAGGGAGCCAAGGTTGCCATGGTAATCACAAGGGTCTCTCATCATCATCACTGATGACAGATGATTAGCACGGACACACAGGCGGTTGTTACGAAGGTTTTAACCTTTACTTGCATTGCTTTTTAATCCCCAAATGATATGTTAGTCTGTCGTGAACACCACCAAAGTCATTTTTCTATCATTTTTCTATACAGTATGTGTCAGTTATTGTGACCTAACCTGATGATAACTGATGAAAGCTCTTTATGTTGTTGTTGATCACCTGCCTCACTGTTTGAGACACATGAGAAATGTATTGCAGGAACATCATAGTAAAAGATTTTTGAACAACTTGTTTGAGGATTGAAAACATATTTCTGTTATTGGGAAAAAACCTGATAGATAGATTTAGTGGGATATGAACCCTGTTCGACATCAACCTGGTTTACAAACACACACACACATAGAAAAATGGTTTCCCTGGTGATAATAACAGTGTGTTTCTCTCCTGCAGCGTTGCCGCATCAGGAGTGGGCTTCATCCTGGTCATCGACAGACGACTGGACCGATGGGCCGCCGTCAGGGCTACCCTGCTCCGCATCGCTGTAAGTGTATATCTGACTGTCCTAGCCTAGGTGCAGCACTGGCTCAGTTTGTTTGTGTGCATCATTTGCTGATGATGTACTTCTGACCACTACAAATGGCTGTTTTGGTGTGTGTGCGCATCCCTCTACATGTGGTAATGCTTGTTTAAACATGGATCTAGTTGCTGGTGTCAGCTGTGTGTGTGTATAATTTGGTTTGTCATCACTTACATGTACAGTAATGGATGTTTTGGTCGCTAGTTTGTACAAATTTTACATTACGTGTGTGTTTTTAATTCATTCGCTGTGTATAGGCAAGACTGGCAATTAGGCAACTGTGTTTTTTTCTCTTTCTGGATGTCGTAACGAAGCAGGAGGTGAGATAAAAATAGCGTATTATGCTGGAGCTGGAATGGGTGGTGGTGGATTCTCGCAACGTGTGAACACAGTGTGTGAATACAGTGTGTGCATGTGTGCGATGAGTTACTGTTACTGTTAGACATAGAAAGTCCAAGCAGTGTGAGCCTTAGTCTGATTCTGTTATTGTCCTACTAGCCTACTTCTTCTTGGACATGCAGTGTAAAAGTTTCACTCCTCTCTGAGACGATGAATTGAAGAGGCAGTGAAAGAGTGAAAGAGAAGGGACCCAGGGAGATGCTTTAAAAGAGAAAGAGGAGGATGAAGAGAGGAAAGAGAAATAAAACGAGAGGCTGAGTTGATTCACATCAGACAGACTTGAGAATCAAAGCTACTGATCGCTGCTCTCGGAGGGCCTTAATATGAAACATTTTAAAAAGTAGAAGTTTAAATTCACTCTAGCAGCTTCCTGGAGCGCTCTCCATCTTTGAGTCATGATTAACCAACATGAGGATGAAGCTCCACCACACCCGACACATCTGTTGTTAAGATGCTCGTCTTGTATTACACCGTGTTCAATATATGCAGATGTATGCTAATATATGCTAATTGGACACTGATTATAATCCAATCTAATGGTCTGTCCACGGTCTTTCTATGAAACTATCCCCACTGTGACAATAAGCCATTATGAAGCTCCTTGTTTCCACCAAGTCAGTTTAACCTGTACACACAAACATCTGCACACTCCAGACACTCCCCCCCACCAGTCATAATGGACCATTCCAGGTCTGTTATCTTATTCCAGTCCATTGGCCCGGTCCATGTCCTTGAAAGGGACGTTGATGGACTGATAGCAGGGAACCAATCAGCAGCTGTCTCCCAATAAATCCTTTTATAAAACATAATTTAATGGTTTTATCAATGATCAGTGACTCTGTCTAAAGGTAACAACGTCCACCTACCAGCACCTGTAAAGCTCTTTAATCAACATGTTACATCTCGTTTGTTTCGTCAGTATAAAACTGTTTTTCTTTGCTCTCATTGATGACAATATGGGGAAATATTAAAAATAATAGCTAAGATAAAATGAGCCTCACACCCTATCATACCCAGTCTTTAACCCTGTGATGTAGAGAGGCAGGTAGGAGTTTATCACCATGGTAGCAGAAGCTTCTCTGCAGGATCTCCTCTTCTCCCTTTACCTCTCTCTCTCCTCTTTTTTCATCCATTATTTCACTTCTTTGTTCTACTTCTTTTGTTTCTACCGTCTCTTTGCTCCTCGGAGTCATCGTCTCCTTCCCTTCCCACGCAGCACTTTGAAATATATATATAGCTGGAAATAAAAATACATCGTTCCTACTTGTTTCAAATGTTACTTTCCAGATATACTAAATGAAAAGTAACATTTAAAACAAGTGGGAACACATGTTTATTATTTCATAGCAGGCTATTGTTAAGAAATGATATCATAGTGTGATAACTGTAAAAAAAAAAAATGGTTGAGGTTACTGTTTGTCTTTGCTGTGGTGGATTATCATGTTGGAAGTCACTTCTACAGCTTCGAATCTCATGCTGTAAAGCAGTTTAATAGTTTTAACACTGACCTGCCAGCAGGTTAGAGGATGATCATCTTGTTGTCGGTGCTTTTTAGTTGACAGGAAGGTTATTAATATCGCAAAATGATTGCAGTAGTGATGCCAAGATGCTGCACCTGTTATGCTTTGGGAAAGTCAGACACAAAGAGAAACGTTGCACGCAGATGACATAAAAAAGAGAGAACAAATCACAGTAATATCTTGTGTATATGAGGTCCAAAGACCCTATCTCACTATGTAAACCAGCAGGTGACAAAAGCTTCTTAAATCTCGACTTCTCTTAGCGAAGTCAGGTTGTTATTTAGTCTATCGCGAGATCCTTAAACATGAGTCCCATTCAAGAAGACACATCAAGAAGGCATAATTGTGTCCCGATGATGGAGGCAGGCAGCATTATAAGTTAACCTGAAGGCATGAGGAGCAGCTGGCGAGAGCGGCGTGCGTCTCCTCCTCACTCCCCTGCGGTAGATGTCCGTCCTGGGCAACGCCTGCTTTGTCCACCAGCCAATGACACGCGGTCTTACCGGATGATGAAGGTCGTCCGTCTTTTCCCCCCGTGAGACGCTCTGCTCATCAAGGCCGTTCAAGGTCGCCCGATGCCATTTACTGGTTTCCCCCCGCCGGAAAAAAAAAAAAAAGAAGAGTGGGCAGTATTGTCATGTAAAGCCCTGAGATTAGTGTACAGCACGTGCACAGATGCTCTCACTGGTTTGTTTTTAGTCTCATGTACACTGATGTTTTATAGCGGTGAATACAACTGAAGATGAACTTTGACCTCAAGTTTATAATCACCGTGAAATAAGCAACAATTGCTCAGTGAAAGTTTCTGTATCTTTTCTTCCACTTAAGCATTCGTATTTACTCCACAATCTAACTCCACCATCCAAATACCAGGATGTATTTTGGACAAACAGAGTGAATCCACATGCTTTTGCAGCCAAATGATGACACTTTCATCTCTGTTGCATCCTGTCTGGTTTGGGGTAATACTAAATATGCAATCATTGAAGCATGCAGGAACATGGCTGCAGGGTTAAGACGCAGACGGACGGCTCTATCATTTTTAACACACCGGCTAAAAAGCAGCTACAGTGCAGCATTTCTTTGTCATAATCTGGACCCTTTTCATGCAGACAGAGGGGGTGTGAGGATGGTTTATTATGGAGGCTATCCACCTCCCAAGAGAACAATGTGGATGTCATTAGAGGACATCACTGGAGTGGTTTTCCTCCCCGGAAGAATATAAATCACCCCGGTCAACAGAAAATGATATTCTAATCCTAATCATTTATTTATGTGTGCTTTTTATCTGTGCATCACTTTAATGTAGAAGTGTGTATCCAGGGGATGCACATTAGCATGTGTGTGTTCATCTGTCACGCACCGGGCAGATTGTGTATTATCATGTTAATGCAGAGGCCCAAATTAAACCGCGACCTCGCAGGGTTTATTGAATTTAATGGATTCTAATTACAGCTGTGTCTTGTCTGGTGTGTTATTGGTAGAAGAAGAATGTATTTTTAATTTGTGCTGAATTATAATTACTCTACTTTATAGTTGTATTTTTATATAGTTTATTATCTGCAGGTGTGATTTGCGGGCGGCGTTATTTTAAGATATGCTCTCAGTTTGGGTGGGAATTGGAAAGGAACCTCTGTAGAACGAGCGCTGAATTTTCTAACCTGGGAGTCTTTAATCAGCATCACAGCAGGCGGAGTGTGTGCGTGTGTTTGTGTGTGTGCGCCAAAAATAAATGACTGGAGCAGCGGAGTGGAGCTGCAGCGCCATCGACACTTTTAAAAAGACTCCCTTTCTCCCTATCATCGCTCTCGCTCACATTCCGTCATGCGCTCCCCATCTCGCTCTGTGCGTTTTCCGAGGAGAGTGGTTTCCATGGCAACGCCGTGCATGCAGGCATTTCACGAGTGTGATGTATGTGAGTGCAGGTCTCCTTGTAGACTGAATTAAAGCCATGCACAGTATGTTTTATTTTTCTATCAAAGCACTCTTCTCTGTGTTTACGGGATGTCCTCTGTTCATTCTGATGGATATCGGCGTTGTCGTGACGACGATGGATGCAAGTAGCAGGTGACACCATTTTGTCGAGATGGTGGACACCAGTTACTATGTTGTTGAGGTGATCCAGCTCACACGGCTTGAATATCTTCTACAATATCTCTTTATTTATGGCAACGCTGAGGATTTAATGAGCTTGTCACGCATCTCTCAGCTTGCCTCTGGCCGTGTGTGTGTGTGTGTGTGTGTGTGTGAACATGTCACCCTACATCGATTTATGATGCCTAACAGGGTGGAGCAATTCACCCAGGGTTTTAGAGGAAGCCATAACCAAGTATAGCCTTCCAGCTGAGTGGCCTCTTGGGCTGGTTGTCTGTGTAAAGGCAATTCTACACGCTTTTAACCTGTTAGTGTGGAGGTGGAGCTGTGGTTACTCCCAAAGCCACAGGACTAATTTAGCTTGTAGTCACAGCGTGCAACGAGGGAACAACTGTGGAAGATTTAGTGGATATTAAATCCCAGAAAGAAAACTCAGGATTGCAGCAGAGGGACGGCTGTTGCACAAGAAGGCTCCGTGTCAAGTCAAGTCAATTTTATTTGTGTAGCCCAAAATCCCAAATCCCAAATTTGCCTCAGGGGGCTTTACAATCTGTACAGGATACGACAGATAGATGGAGCCAGAGCAACACAACCTCCTCTCCACGCCAGATAGGTAGAGCCAGATCAACACAACCTCCTCTCCATGCCAGATAGATAGAGCCAGAGCAACACGACCTCCTCTCCACTCTGTGTAGCTGAAGTGTTACAGAAAAATAACTTCCTAGAAGTGAAGAAAACAGCTAGAGTCAAGGCGTGACACATGATTTCCTCTAAAATTGAAAGATAAACACATACTAAAAGATTCTATCTCCTCTTTCTTCTCTCTCAGGGTTCATTTCCAGGGAACTTACACTTGGTTCTGGTGTTGCGTCCCACTACTTTGCTCCAGCGGGCTCTGTCAGACTTCCTGTTCAAGTACAACAAGGATGAGTTCAAAATGAAGGTGGGACTTGTGTATTGTATGCATGTGTCTCTCTTTCCTTCTTTTAACAAATAATGCTTCATGTAATCAGCTGGTTGTGTGTGTGTTTTCTCATCAGGTGGTGATGCTGAGTTCGGTGACTGAGCTCCACGCCTATATCGACCCGGGACAGCTGACCACGGAGCTGGGAGGCACGCAGGGATACTGCCACGAAAGCTGGATCTCACACCGCACTGTATGTACACACACATACAGTTTTTTGAAGTCCCACATTTTCACAAAAAAGTGTGCATGTATTTCTGCATCATTCTTATACGACCTGAACGTCACCTCCTCAGGCGATCGAGGCGTTCGCCCTCATGGTGAAGACCACGGCTCAGACGCTGCAGGCGTTCGGCACTGAGCTCGCAGAGACGGAGTTACCCAACGACGCCGATGCCACCACCGACCTGCTGCACACACACACTCTGAAAAAGGATAAAATGAAGGTCAGATGTGGTTTCCTGTCTTTTCCATACAACCTTATGTCCCTCTGTGTTTTCCTCGCACCAATAAGTCAATGATTTGATTTCCAGGAGGACCTGCAGGTGGCGCTGTCTCAGGGGGGACGCCTGTTGGAGTGTATAAACGAGCCTCTGCAGACGGACCCTGAATACAGCATGACCTACGATGAACAGGAAAACTTAGCTACTGTACAAAGGTAGAGGACGGGATGAATGGAAACATAAATAGAAGAGGAAGTTGTCCCTGAATGCATCAATAAATCCTCTCTCCTCTCCTCGTCCCTCTCAGACTCCTGGGTCAGCTGGACGAAACAGAAACGGCGTTTGATGACTTCTGGGAGCGTCACCGCACCAAGCTGGAGCAGTGCTTACAGCTCCGCCATTTTGAACGACACTTCCGTGAAGTGAGTTGAACCGTGGGAAGTGTAATTTTTGGACAAATTAGTCCGGTTTGTGCTCATAACACATTACATTAATGATGAATGTGCATATATTCGTAGGTGCGCGCCCAGCTCGACGTGACATCGGAGCGGCTGTCGGGTTTCTCGGAGGTCAGCATAAGCCCCGCCCACGCCGAGCACGTCCTCCGAGAGCTCAGCGGACACGAGGACAAGGCCTGTGTAAGACAAACACACACACGTGGAGCAGAAAACACAACACTTTGACCTTTGATGCACCCTTGAAGCCATATGGCTAATGATATAATCAACGTGATGCCGCGTTCCATCCCCCACTCACTGTGCAAATAGATGAGTGGGAGGTAGAGCTGGCACCTGTGTCTGCTATTGGACCAATATTATGACACATATTATCCCTTTATTTAAGTCAGATGTGGTTTCAACCTCAGCTATGATGGTTACGCCACCTTTATGATGCTCTAAATGCTGTTTCACAACATCACATATTGGATGTGAAAACTATAAAGATGCTGCTTTGCATTTTGGCACAGAGTATGTGTATGTGTCCCGCTCCATCCAGCGTTAAGTAATGAACGCTCCACTCTACTTAGAGGAAGAGGAGGGGACGATTGATTGATGATGCGTCCACTGTTGTTAGCTCCATGTATCCTCTATTCTGATCTTCACCATGTTTCAATAGGACGCACTCGACCGTGCCTTGTCCCTGGCCGGCGAAGGTGACAGGCTGATAGAAAACTCCCACTATGCCGAGGACTCCATCAGGCCCAAGTGCTGCGAGCTCAGAGGAGTGTGCGAGGAGATCAGCTCCACCCTTTGGAGCAAGAAGAGCCTCCTGCTCCGGGCGATGGAGCTCCACCACTCTCTGGAGAAGGTATGAGAGATAAAGATTTGGAGTTAAGTAATAGAAGAAGGAACGTTGGGGTCCATTGTTTCTATAAATATTTTCCTCCCAGGCGTCACGGTGGTGTGAGGAGGGCATCTTCCTGCTGGCCAGCCAGCCAGTGGACCGTTGTCAGTCTCAAGACGGAGCTGAAGCAGCTCTGCAAGAACTGGAGCGCTACCTGGACACGGCAGCGCTGCACAACCTCGTCGACCGCAGCGCCATCTACAGCCAGTACGAGGCGGTGCTCACTACTCAGCTCAGGGTCAGTAGGAAGTTTATTTAACAGATGAAATTATATTACCTTTTAGTTATTTCACTGCAATATCTATGGCGGTGTTTGCTCTCCATCAGGACCAGGTAGAGAAAGTTTTCCAGAAGCAGAGCTCCGTCCAGGAGATGTTTGAGAAGAGACGCGTCAGCCTGAAGAAACTCGCCGCCAAACAGACCAGACCAGTCCAGCCAGTAGCACCGAGACCTGAAGTGAAGTCTCCGCTCTCCTCTCCCAGTAAGCCTGACTCAATAGATAATAAACTGATTTTAAATCAGGGCTCTAGTTGTATAAAAACATTGTTTTGTCCTTCAGATCAACAGAGAAAAGAGAGAAGATACTCCGCAGATAATGCCATCTGCAAAAAGGTAAATGCGTGACGACTCATCTATTGTGTGGCGGCGGATATTGAAATAAGATTTTTATTCCTCAGAAAGGTCCAGAGATGTTTTGTCAAAGCAAATATATGAATGTGTGTGTGCAGGTGGAGTCTCCCCTTCATAACGGTGGCACCAGACATGCTTCTCTCTCAGAAGAAGAAGAAAACCTGGCTGTACTTCGGCGGTAAGGGCGGTCAAAGGTCATCCTCAGAGCCATAGTTCAGAAAGCAGTGATCACTTTTCTTTGTCTGTATCACCTTTTAAGGTCTAAAATGTGTATTTTAATATAACATTCATGTACTTCAGTACTGAGGTCTCATCTCAGGAAGTTTTGGAGACAAAAACGTTTGTGTTTCTGTGTTGCAGCCACGTGATGAATGAACTGCTGGAGACGGAGAGAGCGTACGTGGAGGAGCTGCTGTGTGTGCTGGAGGTGAGCGTTCGTCACGTCAATTCAAATGAGAACAGAGGTGTAATTCAGTGCACGAATCTATTCTCTATATCCGAGAATGCGTTGACGTAATATTAAACTCCAACACAGGGCTACGCAGCGGAGATGGACAACCCAGCCATGGCTCACCTCATCCCCAGCACCCTGCTGAGCAAGAAGGTCGTCCTGTTTGGAAACATGTCTGAAATCTACCAGTTTCATAAGAGGACGTTTCTAAAGGAACTGGAAGCGTACACTGACTGCCCAGAACTAGTGGGCCGCTGCTTTTTAGAGAGGGTGAGCGCTTAAATCCTGCTCTCTGGTCTGCACTTATAAAGAGACAATAATCTTAAAAAGTCAACTCAATGACGGACATAATTTAATTTCTCTGTGTAGATGAAGGACCTGCAGATCTACGAGGCGTACTGCCAGAACAAACCTCGCTCTGAGAGCTTGTGGAGACAGTGCTCCGACTGTGCCTTCTTCCAGGTTTGCCCTTTCACCTTTCACCTCATCATCTTCCTTATCGTGTGGTTTACAACAACTACAAATATCCTCGTTGGTTTATATGTTTTGTGAACCAGGAGTGCCAGAAGAAGCTGGAACATAAACTTGGTTTGGACTCCTACCTCCTTAAACCTGTCCAGAGAATCACCAAGTACCAGCTGCTGCTCAAGGTGAGCTGAAACTGCATATACTGCATATTTATGAGTGATTATTTCAGTCTCACTGTATTCTCCACTTGTGTTTGCAGGAGTTGTTGAAGTACAGTAAGGGCTGTGATGGCTGCGATGACCTACAGGAGGCGCTCTCCTCCATCCTGGGGATCCTGAAGGCTGTGAACGACTCCATGCACCTCATCGCCATCACAGGATACGAGGTCGGAGACACTGTTTTGAATGATTCATTTAGCTGGTTGTGCAAGAGTGCGCCTTAAATACCTCTTTTTCTTTGTCCTTTTTCAGGGTAACCTAACGGAGCTGGGTCGCCTGACGATGCAGGGCTCCTTTAGCGTGTGGACGGAGCATAAAAAAGGTCACGCCAAGGTCAAGGACCTGGCCCGGTTCAAGCCCATGCAGAGGCACCTGTTCCTGCACGAGAAGGCGCTGCTCTTCTGTAAGAGGAGGGAGGAGAACGGGGAGGGCTACGAGAAAGCTCCGTCCTACAGCTTCAAGCACTCCCTCAGCGTAAGCTCGCGTCGAGTCATCTAGGATAGGCAGCTGTAGCGAAATGTCAACTCTGATTGTGTGCTTTCTCCTCTCAGATGAGTGCGGTGGGCATCACAGAGAGCGCTAAAGGAGACAACAAGAAGTTTGAGATTTGGTGTAACTCCAGGGATGAAGTTTTTATAGTCCAGGTGAGCTCACTCAGCCTCACTGCTTTGATACACAGAGGAGAAACACGATCAGTGTTAACGCTGTATAATTATCTCATCTAGGCCCCAACGCCAGAGATTAAAACAACGTGGGTGAGCGAGATCCGCAAGGTGCTGACCCAGCAGCTCAAAGCCTGCAGAGGTATTGATAACACGCCGAGACACACACAAGCTTGTTTGCATTTCTTCTTCTTCCGCCTTTTGCACATCATTCAACTGCAGTTCATGTTTCAGAGGCCAGTCAGCTGAAGAGCTCCGACTCCGTTTTCCCGAGTCCAACCAGCAACAGCACATCCATCTCCCTCAGGTTGGCGTCTAGCCTTTGCACACAGAAGCTACGCCCACAGATAAGATGCCTTTTATTTATAGTGATGTTTTCTTCTTCTACTCTTTTACCAGTCCGTTTCGTAGCAGCGGTCAGAAAAGCCAGAAGAAGCAAGAGGAGAAGAAGGCGGAGACGAGCACGACGTCTGACGCCAACTCTTCACCCAAACACAAAGGTGAGTGTTTGATAAACGCTGCATCCTCACGCGTAGAGATAAAATGTATTAGTCAACTGTGGCCGAAATGCTCCTACTGAAATCTTCTTTTCTTCATCACCTTCATCTTCATGGTCTCTCTTTATTTTTCTTTTTGGGGAAACGTTTATTTTTTATTTTCCTCCCGCTTTCCATTTCAAACCATTGTTTCCAGATGAACCAGTGACCAGTCCGACCACTGACAGGTCCTCAGTGGCTAAAAAGCGTTTTACTTTGCAGGGCTTCAGCAATCTGAAGAGTCCGAAAGGTAACGTTAGCAGACCTGAGGAGGTTTTTTAGCTATTGTATTCTTTCTTTAACAAAGTAAAAGTTTAATTCATGAGCACTAAAACACACCCTGAAATGGGATAAATAAGGATGGACAGTGTTTTCCCTCCAACCAGTATATTTATCATCAGTTCTACAATAAATGCTTAAAGACCCTGGGCACAGACACGTAAAGGGCCCCCAGTCCTCCTACATAACAAGACACAGATTCAAAGAGACGGCATTGGTCGTTTTGCATCTCTTTGTAGACATTTTGCATCTCTCCGTAGTCTATTTAAGTCTCTTTTTTGTCGTTTTGCATCTCTTTGTGGTATTTTTTTGTCTCTTTTTGGTATTTTCTTGTCTCTTTTTGGTCATTTTGCGTCTCATCTTGGTCATTTTGTGTCTCTGTGGTAGTTTTGCCTCTCTTTTTGGTAGTATTTCATCTCTTTGTGATCATTATGTGTCTTTGTGAGCAGTGACTTCAGACATAGACGCCCCCTAACCATGCGTCCAACGGGATTTAGAGCCTGATGCAGTATAACATGGCTATCACTGTGACGCGAACTGGTGATCCTAGTTTTTATGTTGCAGACACCACCTCCTGGTGGTGTAAGTCTAACATTGCCACTGCTGTAGTTCCTACTGTACTCGATACACCAGACCTTCAAAAGCCAGTGAAAAAGTTAGAGGCATTTTAAACATGAAATTCTGTGTTTTTTGCCTGTTGCTGATCAAAGACTGGAGCTCACATTAGTCTCGTTGGTTTAGATATTTAATGACAGTATTATATTTTTGCTTCTTGAGGCCGTTCTCTTTCTCACTTTCCTCTTCTTCTTCTTCCCTGTCTTCACTTTTTTTCCTGCCCGTGTGGTCAGGCTCGGCCCTGAGCCCCGAGCACACCTCCAAACGCCACTTGGTCAAGAGCGACCCCACGCCGTTTGGGTTCAAAGGTATATATTGTCATCCTATAATAGGAGTCAATCTAATTCTAGAGGCCGTCGTTCATCCTCCCATCCCTCACCACTAAAGCGAACTCCAGTCTTTTGTGTTTTTCATTGTGTAGATTTCACCTGTTTCACAAACTGGATGTGATGTTAAACCAAACATTAATCCAGCAGTAGTAGCCGTTCTTCATACCATCGCCCTACATTTACCATGACAGTAATGTACATGTGTGGAGAGAGAGAAATGTGTTGTGCTCACACAGACTATCTGCCGGTCCTGGAAGTCTATTAAATGTCTCCAAAAGTCTGTTTTGGCTTTCTGAAAACCTGATGCTCTGTCATATATATATCTTCCCTGAACACTGCAGTTGCCATGTGCATGACGACATTTTTCCACAGGTCATAATCATCATCATCACTGAATTATATGTCTTGTAACATCTTTCATTGGGGAACACTTAACACATGTCACTGGATGAATGATTTAATGAGAAATTGTCTGATTACTTTACTGACCACATCAGAGGGAAGAATCCCTTCTGTGTATGTCCAATGATTTGGAGCTACTGTCGTTTTGGTCCATTTTACTGACCGTCCAGCTAACTCAGCTGTCTGACTACAGGACCAGCCGTCCGTCTCACTGACTTGCTGGCTGTCTCTCCCCGTCCATAGAGCCGACCCCCCATGTCACTCTGAGCAGGGTCAAATGGATGAGCACCTCTAGTCTGTTACAGAGCAAGCGGCGAGGTACAGATCCGCTCTGAGGATCGGCCACTGTGAGAGTTTGCTGTGGTTTGTGGTGCTCATGATTGATTTTTACCAGAGGTAAAGTGTAGCAAAATATCCACTTTTCTTTCATTTAGCCTTGCATTGAGTCTTATCTTAGTTATTTCTGCACCTTTTTACTTGGAAATATGAGATTTTAAGACTCACTTCACGGCTAAATGACACCGTTTTTTGCAAGATACCTCAAATCAATCATTCTCTCTTCCTCTACTATCGGGTGTTTTGGGGTTAATGGTTGTGTGGTGTGGAGAATAATGAGAATTTGAATTTATTTTTTGGCAGTCAGAGCAGCCTTGGAATTAATCCAGGTGATTCAAATCTCTGCCGTCTTTGATCACGAATCCTTGATTTACTGGGATCTTACTGTCTCCGTTGATCTGCTCTGGTTTTTTTTGGAGGACTTTGATTTGACCTTTGACTGTTTGAGCGTGTGTGTGTGTAAATGTATTGATTTTTCAGACAAACATGTTTTGGACAGAACGGATCTTGTGATTTTTGTGCTCCTCGTGGGAGATTATGTGTAACTGGGACTCTCTTTCCAAGTGGCATTCAGTTTTGCTCCTGGCAACAATTCACATTCACTAACATGTGAGCTGTTTCTGTCCTTTTAATACAGACAGATCTATCTCACTATTCCAACCATGAATATCCCTACTATCCACTCACACGTTTGGAGTTATGACCCCCCAGGAAGCGTTTTAATGCCACGTGGAGAGGGAGCGTGTGATACAGCTTCCTCAAGTCTCTCCTTTGTCTCTAAACCTCCTCACCTACAGGCTGGAACAAGGCGTCTCTCTCGGTGGACGCCACAGATGAGAACGACGGGTACTCCAGCGGCGAGGACCCCATGAACTCTGACCCCGAGGAGGAAGTAGAAAAGAAGCTGGTGAGTCTGAAGACTTTTACATACTTTCTATATTTTTCTGTTTTGTCCACCTCTAACTGGCTGTCATTGGTGACCTTTGACCCTTCAGGCTCCGGGAAAGTACACGGTGGTGGCGGACTGCGAGAAGGCGGGACCTCAGGAGCTGTCTGTCAAGAGCGGAGACATGGTCCAGCTAATCAGAGAAGGAGAGGAGGGACAGTGGTAAACATCTGCTTTTCTCTAGTCAGAAGAATCTAAATTGAATTTTATGCAGACCTGAAAAACAAAGATTATTATTGGTCTACATTAGCTGGTGATTTTCGGCCCAAAGAGTGTAAACAAGACCTGACTTATATCTCAAAACATTTGAATTATGATTCCTACTTCCACTGGGCCAAAAAAATCCCCAAATCTTTTAATAATTATGTGCAATAACGCCAACAAAGGAAGCTGTATGAATAGATATTTACATCGTTGGGTAAAGTCACTGTTTGTTTAATCCTCTGCAGGTTTGTGAAGAACCTTCGCAGCAGTAAGGAGGGCTGGGTGGCCGCAGCAAACCTCCTCAGCCTCATCACAGAGTCCAAGTCATCCCAGTCGCTCAGCAGCTCAGGTATCAGTATCCATATGTTCTATTTAGGGTCTATAGACACCTGTTCTTCAACACTTTTCACTGCCTTTATCTCCGATTTTTCCTGATTGGTAAGGGGGAATTTTGACTCTTTGTGAAAACAGCTACTGTCTATAAAACTAAGACTGTTGTTGTTTGTGTGTTTGTCCTGCAGATGGCAGCGTTTCTGGCAACCTCAGCACTTCTTCCAGCTGCAGCGAGACATACACCAGCTTCTCCGACATCAAACCCTGACCTGCGATCATCGCTGTCCCGGCTCCGTCCATCAACCATGTGGAATTACAAAAATCCTGAAGCTGACCCTGACAGGAGGACGGGTATTTTCAGCCACCTGTCAGTCTAACTGCAAATGGAAAAATAGCTTATTTCCACTCAACAGTATTACACTCTCATGTTAGATTATTTTTCCCTTCAAAGTTATCAACATGTTGGTAAAATCTTAAGTATTCTCACAGTTGATTCAAGTGGCAGAAAATTCAGATCATTGAAATATCCAGGATATAAATACTGTAAGTTCCTTTACAGACATGTGATGTATCCCCTCCTGCCAGGCCTTCTTTAAAAGCTAAATGTCTTCAGTCTAATATTTAATCCTTCTGATTATGTAGCATTAAATGCACTAAACGTGAGCAGCTCACAACACTGGACCCCATCACGGCATAGCGACAGATTCTTGTGTGAAACATCGACAGGTACAGATGCTTTCAGACCGACCATGATGCTTTAGTGTCACACATTAATCGTACACTGTGAAAACTGGCAGCTGGCTGCAACAGGAAAGAAAGCTTTTTCGGTGGAGCACCTCTGAGGGCGTGTCGCTGTAAATCTGAGTGTGTTAGATCCCCGTAGTGTCTGGCGGGCCAGTAATGCTGTATTCCTCCCTCCACATGTTGTTGATAAGAGCTTCCCTTGTTTCATGGTGTTAAGAAAACACAGAGTCAAATGTATCATAGGGTGAATGTCACCAACAGCACCACATGGTGGTCAGATGTGCACTTCTTCTCTAGTTACACTTCGAGAGATGCAGCTTGGAACAACTTCTAAACCTCTTTCTTTTTCCAAGAGTGATTGTCTAACTCGCCTCTGAGCTGCTCTGGATTCACCTCTCAGGAAGCCCAAGAAGTTGCGCCGGGCAGGCAGGCAGGTGTGACCGCATACCTGCGACTAAATGTCTTTGTGTGTGCGCATTCTTGCACGTGTGTGCTTCAGAACTAATCCAACTGGTCACCCCCAGAGAGGCCGCAGACAGCAGCTGGATCAGAGTTACACACATTAGGGTCATTCTAATGCTGGATTCATTTATAATGAATTTAATTGATAACCCCCGGTTTAACAACAACACAGTCATAAATCTCAACTGCACATGAATCCAGTTTTTGCGTCACTGCGCTCACCTATCTTTGGTTTGCACTGCAGCAACAAAAGCAGGCTTTGTCCCCTCCCTCCCTCCGCTCCCAGCCCCACTCAGGCATGTGACAGCCGCCACTTCTCTACATGCAGGGCTAAACCGGGGCCCAGACCTTTCTCAACATGTTGCACCACCCTGCCGCCCGACAGCATTATCTGTTTACTTCTAATGTAGCTGAATGTGCAAAAAAAAAGTAATGACAAAAGTCTGACTTTTGGGCCCTGTAGTGGAAACGAAGATACAAGCACATCTGTGACAACCAGCTGCTGTGACATACACACACACAAAAGGAACCTGTGCTATTCTGACACCTTGTTTTTCAAGGGTGAACATGTTTTTTTACACCCAAATTTCTACTGTATCCACTGTAAAACAATCTCTTCCTTTTTTCCCATCTTCAATGTTGAATGTGTGACTCTGTTGTTGAAGCAGAAAAACAAGCTGTTACACTCAAACCAGCCCCACCCGTTATGGGCTGTATTTGTCCATTAAAACCACTGTGGTTTGGTTAGACTCTGCCCCAGCTATGATTAATGCTCCTGATTGTTTTCTCGAGCTCTTCTCACAGAGATGTTACTCAAATCCCCAACACGCATGTGCTCCCTGTGAAAGGAAAGATTCTTCTCCAGAAAAAAAAGGAAGCTTTCTGTGTCAAACTGTGAGCTAAACCAGAGAGCAAACTGTGGCTGGCATTATGTGTCCTTGTAAGTCCTGTAAGACTGAGAATTGTATGTTACACTTGTACAGATGTGTCCTCTATACCTCACATTGTTTTCCTCCAGAGCATGTACATTGTGAAGAGGATCATGGTTTTTGTCTCTCTGTGAATCATCTCTCTTTGTGGCATGTTCTTCATAAACCTCTCACGTCAAAGTCCCCGAACGAGTATTTTTTACCAGGCACTGTTGTATTTCGTGAGAGTTTATTTTCTGCCCTCCTGAGAGCTGACATGGGCACTAAACTTGTCAGCGTTCTATCACGACCACACAATAAAGCTTATTGAATAATTTGTACCTTTTGACTTTGGGAGGCTGGAGAGATGAGAAGGGTTATATTTTTTAGTTTCTTTTTATGCAGCACATTGCAGCAACCACTGTCTTTATTTTCCTATTGTATCTACCGAGTATGGTGTTGATATAAAGATATTATAATGAGACATATCTGTGTATATTTGTAAATATGTAATTCTGAATTGTATGTAAAATGAAAAGCAGCTTTAATAAAGTCTGAGATGGTTTCCTCTATGGGATTTTGCCTTTTTTATGGGAATTGAAGCTATATATTTTTTATATAATATATAAAAAAATGTTATAAAAGAATATGGTTTCCTCTATGGGATTATGCCTTTTTATGGGAATTGAAGCTATATATTTTTAATATTATATAAAACATTTTTTTATAAAATAATAATTAAAAATAATAATAATAATATACATATATATTTATATATAATAATATATTATTATTATTATTATTATTATTTAATAACATTTTTATTAGTCTATCAATTTGAATATCTTTTTATTAAACATAAAAACACATGGATAAGTTGACAATGTTATAAATTATATATTTTGATCCGGAAGTGTAATTTAAATCACGTGGTATCTAACCTCCAATAGGCTTTCTCCAGTTTAGACTGTCATGATTTGGCCTGGGGGTGCGTTCCAATATGTACACCATCCAACCTTCAGTCTCTTTTCTCTTTTATTTATGTCTCTCAATGCTCTAGAAAAGTAAATTATATCTCACAGGATATATTTAATTAAAAAACAGTGAAACAAAGTGTGCTTTAGTTGGTTTAAATATCACATATTATAGTATACAATGAAGCAAGGTGGGTAGAAGGACTTGATGTGAGAGGATGGGAACGAACTCAGCTTCGGCTGGAAAGATACAGATGTATCAAGCTGGCATGAAGGAGCCGGGCTGCTACCGGAAGTTACGTAGTTTGCTCTATAAAGCTAATGTGTTTCTGTGCTACAGTGTAATAATGTAGAAATAGACATTTTCAGTACATTTTCTCAGATTTTGCACTGTACTATAAAAATATTATATTTGGTTGCTATGATTACAGTGACAAAGACAGTTATGCATTTTTTCTTATTAATTTAATTTTAATTCTCGCGAAGTTCCACATTCACAAGTGTAAATTTAACAAAAAAAAGAGCATAATTTCTTTGTATTTATGAAAGAAATGGAATTATATCCGTCAACAATTTCTTCCTCACGAAACAAAAAAGCAATGAAAACATGAATGTATGCAATATCTTTAAAGTTTTTAAGTGAAATTATTGTCATACTCTTGTGTGGTCTTTTTTTATTATTATTTATTTATTTATTTATTTTTATTGTGTTTTTTTTAATTTTATGTTGGTTTTGTTTCATTTCTGTTGTCCTTTTATGTTTGGCACAGCTCTTTGTTTATGTTTTCGCTATGCTTCTTTTGTATGTAAATGTTTTTTTGTTTTTTTTCAATATTATATTTATTGTTTTTTTGTTGATTTTGAAACAGCAGAACAAACATTCACAAACGTCCCCTGTAATAACATTCTCGGTACAAAGAAACTTAATAAACCTAATATTAATATAAAATAAGCCAGTATAGATACAGGAAAAACACATTATATACAAAAAATAGATATATAAGTAAAAAGTATATACACAAGTAAAAGAAATAAAATTTAAAACAATAAAATAAAATAAAATCAATTTATATATACATATATATACTGTATACATATATACATACATACACATATACGCACACGCAGTATATACACATACAAAAACACATATACATATAATCAATTAAAGAAAATCAGTGTACAATTCAGTCATGTAAATGTTTTTAATGTTTTCTGCTGTTACTATGTATACTGTCATTTTGAAATAATAATAAAAATAAAAAATGTAAAAATAGAGAATTTTTTTGGTTGAAATCATAAATTTAGGTAGTATTTCGATTATTAGTAGTTTTAATTTCAACCTCGCTGCTTCTTCTTCCATTAATTTTGGATTAATTAATTCGGTTTTTTATAGTTTTTTTTATAGTATATTTTATAGTATATTTTTGTAGTTAATGTTTTAATTTTAATCATTTTAATTTTAACGTTGTTTTATAGTATATTTTATAGTTAACGTTTTTAATTTAAATAATTTTAATTTTAACGTTTTTTTTATAGTATATTTTATAGTTAACGTTTTAATTTAAATAATTTTAATTTTAACCTTTTTTTTATAGTATATTTTATAGTATATTTTTATAGTTTATTTTAAAGTATATTTTATAGTTTATTTCATAGTATAGTTAATAGTATATTTAATAGTATATTTTATAGTTTATTTTATAGTATATTTTATATTATATTTTATATTATATTTTATAGTATATTTTATAGTTAACGTTTTAATTTAAACAGGACCTGGTTTGTTTTTTTTATGAAGGTGCACACCGGAAGTTGCTCATCTAGTTCCGGCTAGCTTCACGGTGGACTGTGAGAGCGACCAGATGGAAATACCGCACTGTCTTCTCAACAGATTCCTCACATTTTAAACACTATCAGACACATTTCTAGCTGACTCTGCTGCTGACAAACAGCCCTGGGAGGCTCGGCTGCTGCTGTGAAGCGGGACAGAAGCGGAGAAGACATTTAGAGACATTTAAAGACATTTAAAGACAGCTCTAACCGAACATCTCCTCCACTGTGAGTATCACGTCTAACCGTCAGCTGTGTTGCCTAGAGGCGACAGAGAGAGGAGAGGGTGTAGTCTGGTTAAATCACTGTCTGGGACTGTTTATGAGGCCTTATTGGTTGTTATTCACTGCCTGTCTGTGTTATAACCTCCTATTCCTCTAAACCATGCCCTTCATGGGGTGTTTAATTCTTCAGCAGCAGGAATATAGAGTGAGATTTAGAGGTTTTGTCCTCCTTGCTATGTTACTTTAGACGAACCAACGTCATGCCAACTAGAATGACAAACGACGCAGCTTCCTGTCCAGTATTTCACAATAAGATATAAGATAAGATAAGATAAGATATTCCTTTGCAAAAAACAAGATGCATCAGCTAACACAGTAAAAAAAAGAGTTAAACAAAGTGTAACAAAATATGAACCAGTTAAATAGAAGGAAGTATAAAAATAGGAGCAGTACACACAGTATTGACAATAAACAGACCAAATAAATAAAACCAATTATCTAGTGCTGAAACTATTACAAGGGCGTCTTTCATGATTAATTGAAGAAATAACTGACCAAATTTGTTCAATATTGAATATAACTAATAGTTGCAACCCTTGTTGGCATTGTTGTTATTCTATATGGTAGTAACCAGGGAATGAAATTAGGACCTGTCACCTGCCAAATACAGGGTAAATGTTGGCTGTGGCAGGTAAAACTTTCAGGTCACCTGCCACCATGGCAGACAGGTTTTCCTTATATTAAAATATTATTATTCAAAAGCAATTCCTAAATTAAAAATAGTCAGTGATTAAGGTTACATGATCCATATTTCTACTGTCTGTTACCGCTGACTCAGTGTTTACTAGGAAAGTAAGAAAATATATGGAGTATTATGTTTAGTGATACTGTATCGATTCTCAAAACCCTGTATTGAATTCTAATTAATAGTTTACAAGCAAATATTAACTCAATCAATACTTTATTTTATTTGCAAAGAGAAATGCAAATGCAGATCTAACTATTCTGAATCCATAAAAAAGTTAAAAAAAAATGTTTTTACTCAGATTTTATGCATGTGGCGGTGTGTTTTTTATACTATGACCATTTTCCTAAATTAGATTTAGGCAATATGTTGCGATATATTGAATCGTAACCTCTGTATCATGATACGTATCGTATCGCCAGATTATTGCTAATACACAGTCCTAGTGTTTACAATTCTAAAATGTTCTACATAGATTTCAGAAGTGGCAGACAAAACAATTGTGTGGCTAGTAGAAATGTTCAGTGACCTGCCACAGTGGCACGAGAGGAAAAAACTTAATTTTAGACCCTGGTTGCAACCCTGCTGTCATTGTTGTTATTCTGTATGGTGGTAACAATATTGTGCAATGCTACAATGAGTCATGTTTTACAGCCATAGTCTGACTCCATTTGACTATTTCTAATGCCATTTATATATGCTAGGATTAGACTCTGATTGCTGATTGATGTGACTGAATTTATTCTCTCTCTAAAAAAAAATTATCCTGATATTGGAGATCAGCTTTTAGAGAGAGACTCTATGATGGATATTATGTATTGTAGACTGATTTTAAACTCTTATATCTGCTTGAACACTTATATTATTATCAGCGGAGAGCTGTGATGTTTTGGAGAAGAAAAAATTAGTTCTGGAGTGAGTTGATATTTCATATACAGTATATTGTGAGTTATCCATTGATCCATTAGTTTTATTTTGAAATGTTGGTCAGTAAATGTTTAAGATGTTCTAAATCTGCTCTGCTTTTATTTTTAAAGCACAACTACCTAAAACTCTGGCTTACTCCACATGCGGTGATTGACATATAGACAGATGAGAGTCAGATCCAGTCGGCTTTCAGGCCTGTCTATTAACCCTTACTGACTCTGTACATAACTATATCTGATGAAGCAGCTGTATATGGTAGCAGACAGTGGACATTCAGGTCCTTCAACAGCAGGCTTACACAGACTGACAGACCTGGACTGATACTGTTTATCAAAGCAGGTGGGCATGCAGCAGGTGATGGCTACTCTGACATTTGTGGCAGTCACAAAATCCTTTTGTTTCCCATTCAAAAGTTAAAAAGAAAGGTTTTTTTTTTTCCCCACATCATTATCAATCTCAGGAATGGACTTTAGCTGATGTTTGTCCTTTTCAGGGAGCGTTCCTCCCAGGTTGCCTCGGAGAGGACAATCTCCCCGTGGACGTCTGCAAAGAGCGAACGCCTCTTTTGTAGTTCCAGACGGAGCTGTGATGTAGTTCAAACACTGAGATCCTCCTTTCTCTCTCTGGGAGCTGCCTGGCTCTGGAGCAGAGAAAGAGCGAAACTAATCATACAAGATAGAATTTGGAGCAAACCAGGGCGTTTTCAAACCTTAAAAAGTCCTGAAAGGTTTTGAATTTGATTCGATTCGAGGCTCTTAAAAAGTCCAAATACAATCTTCAGGTCATGACCAAAATGTTGCAGCTCTTTTTCTATTTAATTTAACTTTTTTTCAACTAAAAAAGTCTTTGTTTCATTGAAGCTGAATGTTTGAGGGTTAAATCTCCTCCTTGCTCCTCCTTGAATACTTGAATTCCAGTCGTATCATGAATGGCTGCCTCTGCATTCCTAGACAATGGAGAGGAAATGCTGTCAAATTAAAAGCCGCCACCTTTCTTCTTCTTCTGAAAGGTGGTACATTCATCACTCTGTTGAACGCCCGCAAGACTTAATGACACAGATTTGCATTCCTGAATGATTTAAAAAGGCTTCAAAGGAGACACAAACAAAAGCTAAACAAAGTGATTAGGAATTAGACTCTTTCACTTGATATTTAGAGCTTGAAGCAGAATATTATCACGTAGATTTGTATAATCTAAAACCAGTCTCTCTGCAGGCCGATGTGAAACCTGATTTGAGCACGAGCCGTGAAATGTCCACATTGTACTCACTGTTAGTGCTGGCAGACTGACATGTAGGTGTGAAGGATAACTATCCTGCTCCACAGGAATGACTTTGATCAAGTCATCACCAGTGTAACTATTGTAGTCTGATGCTGCACAAGCCACCTGTGTTATTTGATGATTGATAACAATTAGTCGATTAATCTAATCAACACCAAAATAATTGTCAACTATTTTAATAGTCCTTTAAGTTATTTTTCAGCTAAAAATACCAATCATTACCTAGTTTGAGGATCTCAGTTGTTTTATTTCGTCTTATGTGACAGTCTGAGTATCGTTGGGTTTCGAGTAGAAAAAACAAGCAATTTGAAGTCGTCACTTTTGGCTTTAGGTCATTATAATGGGCAATTTTCACCATTTTCTGACATTTTTATGGACAAAACAATGAGTCAGTAATGAAAATTATCATTAATTGTAGCCCTCGATTTATAGATATGAATTATAGCTAATAATAAATAAATAATAAGTAAAATTCTGATTTTATTTTATTTTATTTTACTACTTGAAGACACATTTTGCGGCGGAGAACAGTTTGTTATTTTGACATGTACATTACATTTGCCCTCATAAACCAAATCCAATTTTTCGTTTAGACTAACAGGAAGTAGCAGCTTTACAGAGAGGAAAGAGAGAGGTAATAATAATACAGTATTAATTAATTAATTAATTAATTAAGTAATTAATATATTTATATATTTATTTATTTATGTACTTGTTTATTTATTAATTAATTAATTTATGTACTTGTTTATTTATTAATTAATTAATTTATGCACTTGTTTATGAATTAATTAATTAATTAATTAATGTACTTGTTTATTTATTATTAATAATATCTAATAATACATGATTATTATCATGAGGATACGTCTCCTTGCACTGACAGAAATATACAT
>CAKAKR010062903.1:49832-65226 GCA_916700685.1 Adelosebastes latens
AAGTCATCACCAGTGTAACTATTTTAGTCTGATGCTGCACAAGCCACCTGTGCTATTTGATGATTGATAACAATTAGTCGATTAATCTAATCAACACTAAAATAATTGTCAACTATTTTAATAGTTGTTTAAGTTATTTTTCAGGTAAAAATACCAATCATTACTTAATTTGAGGATCTCAGTTGTTTTCTTCGTCTTATGTGACAGTCTGAGTATCGTTGGGTTTCGAGCAGAAAAAAAACAAGCAATTTGAAGGCGTCACTTTTGGCTTTAGGTCATTATGCAATTTTTACCATTTTCTGACATTTTTATGGACAAAACAATGAGTCAGTAATGAAAATTATCATTAATTGTAGCCCTCGATTTGTAGCTATATATTGTAAAATAAATAGTAAGTAAAATTCTGATTTGATTTGATTTTTATTTGCCCTCATAAACCAAATCCAATTTTTCTTTTAGACCAACAGAAAGTAGCAGCTTTACAGAGAGGAAAGAGAGAGGTAATAATAATACAGTATTAATTAATTTATTAATTTATTTGTGTACTTATGTACTTATTTATTTACTTATTTATTTATTTATGTACTTGTTTATTAATTAATTAATTAATCAATTATTTAATTAATGTACTTGTTTATTTAATTATTTATAATATCTAATAATACATGATTATTATAATGAGGATACGTCTCCTTGCACTGACAGAAATACATTTTTTTTAAAAACCTGATTAAACACAAAGCAAAATGATTATAGGTTATATAATGATTGATTTACTGCTTGAAATATGCCTAAGGGAGTAATAATTCTTTATAATCAGATTGATATTATTATTGTTTATATCCTTATTTAAGGCTCATTTGATCTCTCATAATTACATCTGAATATTAGTATACGGGGCAATGTTTCCTCTGTTAGACTTGAACAGAGCAGCTAGCCGTGTGCGTTGAAGCTCAGCGGGCAGCAGATTAATTCCATTACATAACATTTAGTCAGTCTTAAGCAGGCTACAAGTGAAAATGAAGGCTTCACAGTAACCTGGAGCTTAAGCTCTCCAGGACTCTGAGACGTGTTATTAGATGATTAAATGGACCCTTTAGGTATTTGTTTAATATCAGAAACATTTAGTTGCAGCAGCAACACTAGTTTAGTCTAATGTGATTGGATTAGAAAACAGGGGAGTTCCCTCTTTTGATCACTACTTCCTCATTGCCCGCTTATCCTTCGACAAATATTGACTGGGCTGAAGCTGTGACGTAATATGATGATAAAGTGAATTATTGCACATGAATGCATCATATTGAAGGGACTATTTCTGTTTTAACATTTGTCTCCTTGAGTTTAAGTTGTTCTGACGGCAACTGAAATATTTTGTGCAGCTTGTGGAGTATTTTTGCGTTTCCCTGACGTTGTTTCATGTGATTTCATTTGTCAAATGTGAATCAGCAGTCTGCCCTCTCAGACCGATGCCATTGTCTCCGTGTCAGAATAAAAGCACCAGACAGCTGTTTTCTTTTCTGTTTTTGCTGGCATTGAAGGACATTCTTTCTGGAAACCTCAAGTTGATATTAACTGATGGGCTTTATGTCATATAATGAGACTTTTATAATGGAGAAAAATGTATGTAATAAATCAGTTGTACAGCTTAGAGTTTAACACTTATAATAAAATACTTTCCAGGAAGTAGCCGTGTTTAAAAACACCTGTCTAGCAGCTGCTGTCCCCTTGTGGATCCCTAGTTTATACCCTTGTTATTAAGGCTTTTAGGAAGCGTGTGTGTAACCAGAGAGCTTGTGTACAACTTAAAGTGTGACTTGGTTAAGTGTGTGTGTGTACAGTAGAAGTGGATGCTTGAAAGATGGAGTGGATGGAGAGGAGGAATGGCAGCAGAGGTGGATGCAGAGGAGCGGAGGTGGGAGTCGGGGTTAAGAGGGAGGGCGATGCCCTTTTACATTCCCAGATGAGGATTAGCGGTCACAAGTTCTCTGCCTGGATTGCGAAGCTGCCTTTTAAATGCTCAAATTCTCTCCCTGTGCAACAGTGGAATTAGCATTTTCCGCAATTTTTGTCTCGCATGACTGAATGGTGGAAAGTATTCACTTTTTTTGCACACTTTATTGTGTTGTACATTTCATTTTAAATGGATAAAATCACCATTTTTGCCCATCAATCTACACTCAATAAGCCATAATGACAAAGGGAGAACATGTTTTTAGAAATCTTTGCTGATTTATTAAAAATCAAAAACTGAAATCTCTTATTTACAAAAGTGTGTGTCTAGAACTTGACGGAGTCCAGCAGTAATTGAATTGAATACAGTACATACTGTAATTGAATACAGTAAGGTCAATTCACCAAGGAACGCTCTGTATACTTCCATGATAAAACTGTGGCAGAACAAGGGTATTAAATCATTTCTGAAGCTTTGAGTGTTCCCACGAGCCTCAATCGTTGTGAAACGGAAGAAGTTTAGAACCACCAGGACTCAGATTAAATTGAGTGACCAGGCAAGAAGAGCCTCGGTCAGGGAGGTGACCAAGAACCCAACAGTCACTCTCATAATACTTGACAGATTTCAGTTTTTGACTTTTAATATCCGTGTGTGAAGGGGCCCTGAATACTTTCTTAAGCCGCTGTATATCACTAACATTAACAGAGCTTAGGCTCACCCATGCTGAAAGTCCCGTGTGATGCTTGGTGCATCAGTATGTGGTGTATCTGCAACAGAGCGCTGTATTAACCTCCATCTTACTGGCACCTTCTGTCTAAACTGTTGATACCCAAACAGCCCGTGACATTCAGACAGTACCAGGGCAAAATACAACCGACTCCGATAGTATGAAAGTCTGGATAACACGCTCCATAACTCGACAGAGATGTGTTTAGTCCTGACTCATCACCTCTAAAAAAACATAAGAAGCATTTAAACTAGATGTTAGAGATGGAATGAAGCATGTTTTTTACAAGTGTAGTTTCAAGTTTCTGCCTCAAAATCGAACACTGTTGAAATCAGATACTATTAGTACATATCTTGCCCACAAATTTATGTCATCCTGATAAAAATCAGCCTGAAAAACTCTGTGTTTGTTGGGTTCTCATCCCGTATTATGTCTCCTAGAAAAGCTGGCGAGCTCCGAAATGTCACAGAAATGTTATGAAGCAGATGTTGTTCACACACGGCCAAGTTTCTCTGATTTAGTCCGTCATGATCCGACTACAGAACTGACTCCACAGTGTTGCGGTTGCATCCAGCTCATCATGTGCCCTGCATGTGTGTATGTGTGTGTGTTGTTCCCCAGGTCCCAAGGCGAGTGTGTGTGTCCATCATGCCGCTGTTTGGTAAATCCCACAAGAGTCCGGCGGACATCGTCAGGACGCTTAAGGACAACATGGCCATCCTGGTGAAACAGGACAAGAAGACGGACAAGGTAGACTGTTTCTGTGTGTGTGACTGTCTGGGTGTCCAGGGGCCCCGAGGGTGACAGCGCTTTGTGAAATTGAACCGCGGAACAGCCTGGTCCTGTCATCTCCTGACACTTCACTGTCAAGACAGTTCACACTCTCCCCCCCTCTCTCTGTTCTCCAGGCGTCTGAGGAGGTGTCCAAGTGTTTGGTGTCCATGAAGGAGATTCTGTACGGCAGCAACGACAAGGAGCCTCACACGGAGACGGTGGCCCAGCTGGCCCAGGAGCTGTACAACAGCGGCCTGCTGATATCGCTGGTAGAAAACCTGCAGGTCATTGACTTTGAGGTAAGAAGAGACGGGTCTTCAGTTATGGAGGGGGAAAAAGAAACGCAAATGGATGACATGCTGTCTAATGTGTGTTTCCAGGGGAAGAAGGATGTGAGTCAGATCTTCAACAACATCCTGAGGAGGCAGATCGGGACGAGGAGCCCCACTGTCGAGTATTTCTGTTCCCACCAAGAGGTCCTCTTTATACTGCTGAAAGGGTGAGACACACACACTCAGTACATACCGCTCACAGTGAAATGGCTCCCCAAAGAGGTGACACAAATGCTTCTCTCTGTGCGTGAAGGTACGAGACGCCACAGGTAGCGCTGACTTGCGGGATCATGCTGAGGGAGTGCATCCGCCACGAGCCGCTCGCCAGGATAGTCCTCAAGTCGGATCACTTCCACAGATTCTTCACCTACGTGGAGATGTCCACCTTCGACATCGCCTCCGACGCCTTCGCCACCTTCAAGGTACCTCGGGTCTTCCCGTTCCAGCCCACGTACGATAAAACTAGACTTGATTTTTACAACGTATGTTTCCGTCTTTATTCACAGGATCTCCTGACAAGACACAAAGTGCTTGTGGCTGAATACCTCGGGGAGAACTACGACGCTGTGAGTGATTAGTCTGGAAAACAGGATGGATGTAATCGCTACCACACATGTTAGAAATGATTTTGACGCAGTGGAACGTTTTAGTCTCTAACTTGCACCAGCATCCCACAGAGGTCACGCAACATCAGCCGCTCTGCACTATTTGGGAAGCATAAACACTGCTCTAAAGACCCCAAAGAGAGGAAACAGACACATAACCAGATCAGGTATCAGTCACTGCAGCAGCGCTCAATGGCCCAGTCATGTATCCAAAATAAGAAGAAAGTAAGAAATCAAGTTTTGACTAAAACACTTAAAGTTCCTGGAAAGCTGGATGAGTTTAAAGGCCTCTCAGTGTCCTGATACAAAGCTCCACTCTATGCTGTCAGTTCCCCCTTTTATAGGCGGTGCCCCCCGGGGGTCTCGGGGAAACACAAAACTGCCTTTTTACCTGGACGTCGTATGTTGACAGATGTGACGCTTGTCAGGAGACGGTGCTGGGCTCAATAGAGTCGATGTAATCCAGGAGCCTGAGCCAAAAATACAGCACTTTGGTTAGATTTTGGTGGCCTGCCCACGAGTATTTACAGCAGCACAAGTTGTGAAAACTGATAATCAGTTTTAAGTTACTTGGCAGAGGTGTCTTTATTCACAAGTTTGGAGGAAATTGATGTATGGGATCCATTTGTTTTACATGTCTTAATGC
Organism: Adelosebastes latens; assembly: GCA_916700685.1. Classification (NCBI taxonomy): domain Eukaryota; kingdom Metazoa; phylum Chordata; class Actinopteri; order Perciformes; family Sebastidae; genus Adelosebastes; species Adelosebastes latens. The sequence goes on from CAKAKR010062903.1 coordinate 54,868, forward strand.
CTCCGTTCCAGAGATAGCCGTGGCCGGAGGCATTATGTTTTCAGGTTGTCCGTACGTATGTACATCCATCCGTCCGAACCATTCCTGTGAACGCGATATATCAGGAACTCCTGAAGCAAATTTCTCCAAATATGGCACAAATGTCCACCCGGACTCAAAGGTGAACTGATTAGAATTTGGTAGTCAAAGGTCACAGTGACCTCACGTCCGTCCCCATGGCCGGCTCTAGCCCCCAGCCGCCGCCTATGCCGCTCTAGTGTAAGGGTTCAATCCCCCCAGAACCCTAACCCTCGCCCCGTAAACCGCAACACACATCAGACTTCACAATGGTTTTAAGACAAAAATTTACTGTATTTATTATAATATAAATAAACAATTGGTCCCTGATATTGTTGTCTTTAAATTGTTAAGTCAGTTTCACTACAATTTACCCTTTTATTAACAAATAAGTGCAGTTGGGCAGATGAAAAAGTGTGAGAAAGAGAGTTACAGGAGGGAAAAGTTCATTTTCGGCAATTATTATTATTATTTATTATTTGATATTTATTATTTTCTTTTATTATTTTCTTTTATTATTATTATTTTTTATTTTTATTTTATACCTGGAGGGAATTGTATTACATTTGGCACAAACACCCACTTGGACTCAAGGATGTACTGATTAGAACTTGGTGGTCAAAGGTCACTGTGACCTCACAAAACATGTTTTTGGCCATAACTCAAGAATTCATGTGCCAATTATGACAATTTCACAGAAATGTGATGAGGTGATGACATTTTGGACGGTTTGGTCTCTTTCGGTGGTCTTGTTTTAAAATGGCTAAAGTACCCGAAGACTCAAATTCCATCTGTTAATAATAATAATAACCCACCAGACTGTTCATAATGTATAATAATATGTGTCTGTTATGTAACTGCAGGTGTTTGCAGACTACGAGAAGCTGCTGCACTCTGAGAACTACGTCACCAAGAGGCAGTCCATAAAGGTCTGACTCTGACTCATACATTGATTTGTAGAGTATTTGTATCATAAAAGAATAACTCTCTATAATATATTGACTGTGTTTCCTCCAGCTCCTGGGCGAGCTGCTGTTGGACAGACACAACTTCACGGTGATGACGTGCTACATCAGCAAGCCTGAGAATCTCAAGCTGATGATGAATCTGCTCCGAGACAAGAGCCCCAACATCCAGTTTGAGGCCTTCCACGTCTTCAAGGTACACAAATATAGATATATATATAAAATATGGATTAGAAATACAGTTGATGTTCTAGCGAAGTCCGCCCAGACACAGTATGTACAGATGTTGTGTGTAAAAATGTCCTCAGGTTTTCGTAGCGAACCCCAACAAGACGCAGCCCATCCTCGACATCCTGCTCAAGAACCAGACCAAACTAATCGACTTCCTGAGCAACTTCCAGACGGATCGCACAGAAGACGAGCAGTTCAACGACGAGAAGACCTACCTAATCAAACAGATCAGGGAACTGAAGAAGCCGGCCTCCTAGAGGAGCAAACCCTTCCAACCGCCCTCTACACCCCGACTTTTTATCGATAGGAAGACATCCAGTAGAAAAAAAACACATTAACAATATCGGTTATTCTATTTCAAAGACGTTTTCTTGTCTTTTTTTTTTTTTTTCTCTTTGTCGGTTCATTCAAAACTTGTTCAACAGTAGTTCTCAATCACTGATCTTTATTTTGTAAATTGTTCTCATGATTTTATTTTTTTTGTTCATCTGTAGCATGTAGTGCCACAACTCATGGTGTTGGAGGCGGCTGATTTGCTCTGTTGGGAGAACCAGCGGTTAAAAAAGCTGACCATTTAGTCGCTGCACACGAGTTAATTTCTTACTGTTTAAATGAAGTAGCTGCAAATTTAAAAAATATGAAGAATTTCTGCTTTTTTTTTTTTTTTTTTTTAAGCTGGGTCAACGTGTCAAAAATTGCTAAAAGTTAGCCAAGCGTCTCTTTTTCATTGTACTTGCCAAAGCCAATGATTGCTCAAGTTTTCTCCCTCTAAAACTGAAAAAACATCATAAATATTAACAGATATTAGCAGGCTGACTAAACGATAAATAAAGGCTGATTTGTCTCTCTCCAAGATCACAAAGATGTGGCACTAGTAAGACTGAGAATTGGTGTTTTAAGAACTGTTTTTTGACCAGAAATCGCCAACTAAACTAACAATTGTAGGAATATTATCCGTCTTTTAAATGAAGGGCCTTCTTAATTGACATTGGGCTGCTCTCGGTACAATCATTTTGATCACTGGTTCTCTTTGCTGGTGGCACTTTCTGTATGATAAAAAAATAATATGATTTTCACTGTTTTCACACTGCTTGAGGGTAATTTTTTTATATATAGTTTCATTTCTTGTCATGTACAGTTTTCTGGTTTGTACACCTGAAGTGAGTGAGAACATTGAACATTAACAGGAGGTTTCTCTCTGTGCTGTAAACGGTGTTTTTTTTGCTCTGACGTTGGTGTTTAGAAACAGGTTCAGAGGTTCAGAGGTGCCTTTTTGGTTTGGTGTGTTTTCCCTTCTTTCCTTTTGTATTTCCTGTATCTTTCTAGGGGGAGCTTAATTATTCTGTTAATGAAAATATGCTCTGGATAGAACATATTTGTTGTGATTAAGCAGTGAACCTCTTAACTCACTATATTTGAGTTACGCTTGTCAAGGAAACATTTTTGCAGCTGATTGTGCGCAGACCAGGATAACAGTTTCACGCTGATTACGAACCACTTCGGCTAAAAGCTCATCTGGAAACTTGTCGCAGAGTGAGGCCAAAGTTGTAACTGTGAAAAATCCACATAAAAAAAGTGATACTTTTAAAGTGCTGTTGGTTTTTAATATTTGGCTTAGAAATGGAAAAAAAAAATCAGATTTCCAGTTCCTATAAATGACATTTTGTCAGTAAATGTCTGAATATATTTCCCAGTCGATATTCGATGTGCATCATTAGGCTACTTTGAGCTCCCATATGTTTAAAAAAAAAAAAGTCTCTTTAATTAGGACACTTTAAACAGTAAATTTAGAGACTAATATTTACTTAAACACAATGAATCTAAACAGAAAGAAAGGCAGTAATGGAGTATAGTTGGGTGACAGTAACAGTCGTAAACCTGTGAATTGTCATTCTGCTTTTTCTTTTCATCTGGCGTCAAGGTAAAATAGTTCTCCATGTTTTGTCTTCTGGGCTAAAATAAAAAGCTTTTTTGGATGCTATAAGCTGTGACATATCATACTGTATCAGAATATAACATGCTAAAGTAGACCGACCAGCTTTACATCAGACAACTGAAACAATAAGCAACTGGTCCCAGCAGAACTCCTCATTATCCTCCCAGTGTCCTCTCTCTCTCTCTCTCTCTGAAAGCAGACACCTTATTGATGCTATTGTACCACATTCACCACAAATAAAAGGATGGGAATGCATGCTCTGTGTGTGTGTGCATCATTTGTTGCTGAAAGACAGGCGGTGAGCAAAGAAATCTCTTCTTAATAACACCTTTATTTTCATTTTAGTGTGTATTTATCTCTGCACGTCAGCGTTGTTTTTCTGGATGACTAGGACCTCAGTTACAGAAACATTTGAACGGCGTGTTATTGTACCAACAGAAAAAAAAAAAAGGTATGACACACAATGAAGTAAAACAGGTTCTCGTGCAGGAAATTAAACCTGGCTGTAAAAGAGTTCCTTCTTTCTTAAAGCTGCTTTGTGCATTAATATATTTGTAATATAATCATAAGTAAAAGATTCTCACAGCAACGGCCTTTCGAGTAAAAACGCATGGTGTTACGTACCATCTGCATTCAACATCCTGTGCATACATACATACATACAGTATGGATGTCTTTATATCCAACCATTACACCGTTTACATCAACTATTCACCACTTATATAATAAAAATAAAATGACAATAAATCCACATATCACAGTATATATAACTATTTGAAATATATTATTTTTGTGGTATCCCTATATCCCATCCATCCATCCGTCCATCCTTCTTAATGGTTTCCCCATAGAGGTAAGCGCGTTGTATGGTTTCCAGCTGTTTACATCACAGGCTGACCAATGATCCCAGTTCTTCATCAAAAAGAGCAAATAAATAAAATTATGTGCGCCACAGATTTGATTTCTCACAGTTCCAGCTGTGTCGGTGTGTAGCAGCTGTGGAATGGTTGCTCGTAGATTGAAAGACACCACTCAGACCAGGAATCAGGATCTGCACATTTATTTTCCTATAAGGAGCAGCACAGGGCACAGTCAACACACACACACTCAGTGGCAGGCTCTTTCTCAGTCCCCAGTGCACAAGCTGTCCATGCTTTGCCTATGTGTGATTTGTGCATCAACAATTAAAGCCCCCCTGCTACAACAGGTAACCCGGAACCATGAAAAACACAATTGTTTCATTCATTCAATACAAAGTTAACACAAATAAAGTTACAATACAGATAATTTGGCTGATATTAATGACAAAAGAAAGTATAACACACCGGTTTTGAGAATGTTCACTAAAAAATTAAAAATAATAAAAATAACATAACCAACATATTAACTCAGCTACATACTCCCCTCTGAACTTCTCAAAACTGTTCTAGAATAGGTTAATAGCTGAATCCTGGGTAACATTAGCTTAGCTTGTTATTACTCTATAACATACAGTTCTCTGTGCAACATAAGCGTTTCCCACATAAAAGGGAAAGTGATATAAAGAAGTTGGCCAAACTCCTAATATCTACTTGCTGAAGAAAGTGCCTTATACACAATCTCGTACTGACAATTAAATAACTGTTACCCTAACTTTGAGCTTACTCGAAAGACGGCACATTCACAGTGAACTAAAAACTACCGGGTGTCATCTACATGAATAAGGTTTTGGCAATCCCACTGAACAGATTGCTTGCTTGTATGTTTCTCTGAGTCATGTTTTGGATCAGTCTGTTAACTGGCTTTACCATCCTGCCAACTCTTGTCCTGATGTGACCCACTGAATTACTTGGTGGTAGTCTATCAGGTTCTGAGGCAACCTCATCAGTTCCTCCCTTGGCTGCTTGACCGTCGCCTGGTTTTGGTTGTTCTCCACTATGTTCAGTCTCTGCTTCACTGCTACTGTCCTGGCCCGTTTCAGAGCGAAGATCTGTCTCGTCCGTAGCAGTGTCTCCGACACAAACATCAGGTTCAGTATTGACACTTATATCTGCCCTAATGCTATCATTTGTCTGAGCCACATGAATGACTGGTCCAGGATTGTCAAGAGGCACTTGAGGTGATTCAGGAGGTTTATGTACTCCATCTGGAGATCCTTCTGGGGAAGTTGTCTCTGCTACCCAGCTGGCAGTGCGTTCTGACTGGTCAAACTCAGATTCGGTCAACAGGAGGCTTCCGTCTACTCTGCTGTGTCCTTGAATTGGTTCAGAACCACTGTCAAAGGATGACTCAATTTCCTGTTCCACCTCCACTGGCAAGAAGTTGGCTTGCAAAAGCAGGTTCCTGTGGACAACTCTCTCTTGCCCGGTGCTGTGGTGTCTGATGCGGTAAGTGTGGCACCTTGAGTCTTTGGAGACCACTGTGTAGAGGGTAGACTCCCACCTGTCAGCTAGTTTTCTGCGGCCTCGTCCACCCCTGTTTGCCAAGAGGACTCGATCTCCTTCTTCAATGTCTGTGCCCTTTGTCCTTCTGTTATACAGGTCTGCCTGGCGCTGTTGGCTGGAACTAGCATTAACTTGAGCCAGCGTAAGGGCTTCCTTGAGATCATCACTCATTTTCTTCACATAACTGTTATAGTCTGTGATGTCATTGTCTCTCTCCACATTGTGGAACATAATGTCCACTGGCAATCTGGGAACCCGTCCATACATTAGATAAAAGGGAGCATACCCAGTCGACTCGTGAGCTGTACAGTTATAAGCAAAGGTCAATGTCTGCAGCATCTGCGGCCATCTTTGCTTATCCCTGGGGGGTAAAGCCCTGATCATGTTGCCTAAGGTTCTGTTGAACCTCTCGGTTTGGCCATTCCCCATGGGATGATAAGGTGTTGTTCTTGACTTTTTCACACCGGCGATTTGCAACAGCTCCTGGATCAACTGACTTTCAAAATTTGCTCCCTGGTCTGAATGGATCCTTTGCGGGAATCCATAGACACAAAAGTATTTATCCCACAGTTGGCGTGCGACTTGTTTTGCTGACTGGTCCGAGCATTTGAAGGCATGGGCCATTTTAGTGAAGTGGTCTGTCACAACCAACACATCCACGCTCTTTCCCTTGGAGTCCTCGGCACACCAGAAGTCCATGCAGACTAGCTCCAAGGGGCTTGTGGTCTTGATACTTTCAAGCGGGGCTCTTCCCTCGGGTTCCAGTGTCTTGCTGACAACACAGCGCTTGCAGCACTTCACATAGTCTCTGACATCACGCTCCATATGAGCCCAGAAAAATCTTTGCCTCGCCAGGTACAAGGTCCTGGTCTGACCCTGATGGCCAGCATCGTCATGAACACCATGCAGAACATGGCTGACCAAAGAGGAGGGTGTCATGTACTGATGGCGTTTTCTTCCAGTCACTGAGTCCTTACAGACTCTGTACAGGACGCCATCAAGCATTTTCAGCTTCTGCCACTGCTTCAGGGTTTTAAGGACCGTTAGCGACAGCCCAGCTCTCTCTCTTCTTGACGGCCGTCTCCCACGGGTGACAAATGGGATGACCTGTGACAGCGTGGCATCCCTACTCTGTTCCTCCAAGAGCTCTTGGAGTGAGAAGACAGGCAGGGAATCTTGACCTGGCGGGACTAGCTGCTCTAGGTCTGCAGCAAGCCATGAGACCACCCTTTGTTTGGGGCCTTGATCCCACTCAACATGGCCCGCCAAGACAGCAGACACTTCGCCATCGGTCAGAGAGCGGCACTCCAAGTTCTTTGGTGAAGGTGGGCATTCAACACTTTGATGGTTGGCACTGACTCTGAACACCTCTTGGACTACACCCTCTTGGACTTGTTGTGACTCCTCCAACAATGTTTCATAAGGCTCCTTCATGAGCCTCTGGCAGACACGACTTTGGACAAAGGGCCGCCTGCTCAAAGCGTCAGCAACAATGTTCTTACTGCCAGGAATGTATTTGATGCTGAAGTTGTATGGTGCCAGCTTGGCTACCCATCTTTGCTCACACGCATCAAGTTTGGGTTTTGTGAGGATGTAGGTTAGCGGATTATTGTCCGTCCAAACAGTGAAGGTGTGTCCCTTTAGCCAGTGGCTAAATTTGTCGCAGACGGACCACTTTAGTGCCAAAAACTCTAGGCGGTGGGCAGGGTAGTTGCTCTGAGCACGGGTGAGAGCCTTGCTGGCAAAGGCGATGGGGCGTGCTTTACTTTCACCCTCCTGGACCTGAGATAGTACGGCACCTAAGCCATCTAGAGAGGCATCAGTAGAAAGAATGAATGGTCGACTGAAATCAGGATGTGCGAGTACAACAGACTCCACGAGGGCAGTTTTCAACTGTTCGAATGAACTGCGATGTTCCTCTCTCCAATCATTTGGATGTAACTTCCTGAATGTAGCAGCGCCTCGTGCATTCCCTTTCTTTCCCTTCGGTCCAGCGGTCAGTGCAAACAACGGCTTGGCTATGCTAGAGCATTCGTGTATGAACTGCTGATAATACACGACCATGCCCAGGAAAGACCTGATCTTCTTCTGGGAGGGTGTAACACCATCCTCCATCATAAGGGCAGACTCTGTCATGGAAGCAATAGCCTTGACCTTGTCAGGGTCAGTTGACACGCCATTTCCATCCACTACATGCCCCAAGAATCTGACACTTCTCCTGAGTAGCTGGCATTTCTTGGGGGCCAGCTTTAGTCCATGAGTACGTAGCCTGCTGAAGACTGTTTCAAGCCTCCTGAGAGCTTCGGCTTCGTTGGGAGCATAGACCAGCACATCGTCCAGATAGCAGAGAAGGGTCAAGAAATTCTGGTCACCAAATATGCCCATCATGAGGCGCATGAAGCTCGCAGGGCTATTACACAGGCCCTGAGGGAGTCTGTTGAACTCATAGAGCCCCATAGGTGTGGTGAAGGCTGTGAACCTCTTGTCTCCCTCTTCCATGGCGATGTTATAGAAGCCAGAGGTAAGATCCATGGCACTGAATATGCAGTTACCTCCCAGAGCCGACAGACAGTCTGATTGGTGGGGCAAAGGATGCGCATCCTTGACTGTGCGTGCGTTCAACCAGCGGTAGTCCACACATATTCTGAGATCCCCATTCTTCTTCCACACAAGCACTAGTGGGGATGCCCACTCACTGTTGGACTTGCGAATGAGCTCTCGTTCCTCCATCTCTGTTAGAACTTGTCTGAGCTTGTGGTAATGCCCTGGTGGAACACGCCGGTAAGGGAGTCTGAATGGCCGCTCATCAGTCAAATGGATGCGGTGGACAAAATCCTTAGCCAGCCCGCAATCAAGCTTGTCCCTTGAAAATACATCCTCGTACTTGTGGATCAGTTGGAGTAGTTGTGACTTCCAGTAGTCTGACACCTGACATGCATCAATGTCCAGCTCATCCAATCCTAGGTCATGCAGACTGTCACGAAAACTGGGGCAAGGAGGGGGGCCAGGGCTGCTGACCGTTTCACCACATACTGTCTGACTCTGCACTTTGACCTCTGCAGTTGGCTTTTGCTCGGGGGTCACATCCAGATCCTCAATGGCTATGCAGGCAGACACATCTGCCACCTTGGTGTGCCGCTTTAAAGTGACAGTCTTGTCAGAGGTGTTCAAAATCCTGACTGGGACCCATCTGTCACCATTCATTGACGCCACAGATCTGCAGACAATGATGTTTTTCTTGTGGGTTTGTGCTTTTGATGGTTCAACCAGAATCGCACTGCCTTCAGAAACAGGTGAGGCTGCAGGCAACTTGCCCCAAACCAGGTGCTCTTGCTTTGGAAGAAGAGTTACTGCCTGCGCCAGTTTGACAGTCCCAATAAAATCTGGCATTGTGTCACCCTTCCATCTGTTGATGCCTGCCAACATGTTAAGGAACTGTACTATCTCGGGTGTATTCGTAGACTCAGGTTTGCTCACAACTTGCCAGAAATGAGGAGACTGCTTGAACTGCCTCAGGAGGTGTTTAATGACATTTGTGCCCAGGATCAACTGATCTTTCTGGCCAGGAACTACTAAGGCAGGCACGCTGAATGTGTATCCATAAACTTCCATCTTCAAGCTATGAATGCACTTGGGCTTGACTTTAACTCCACCACAGCCAACAAGAACAATATCAGGGGGGACACAGTTGGTTTCTAATGCTAATCCAGCATCCATAAGCATCTGCTCAGCCTCTTCACTAATGGTGCACGCCATAGAACCAGTATCTAATAAAGCTTGCAAAGAAACTTTATCATCCACCTGTGCATTGGTGTAAAACAAGCTGTCGGCTTTATCGAGTCTGGTTATGTTCTGGAACAGTACAACAACACCAGGTGGGGCGGATTTTAGGCTTTCTTCATACACAGATTGCAGATCTTCACTTGAGTTGAGGGTTTCACCACTGTCACTCACACTATCCCCTCCCAAGTGTGAGTGATCTAGTTTCCCTGATCAGGTGAGCTGCCATCTCGCTGGAGAGCAGTGGCTTTTGGACAGTCTTTTCGTTGATGTCCTAACTCGAAGCAGGCTAGACATCTCCTTTCTCTCATGCAATGTGAATGTGTCGAGTGAGAGTTGTTACCACAGAGCCGACATGGGGTGAAGCGAGCTGAGGAGGGAAACTGAGGTCTACCAGGCTGAGCCGGCTGGCTGGTACGCTCTAACACTTTCTCCAACATACTTAGCACACGCTCCAGGGCGCTCTGTTCTGAAGCAGCTGCTTCGCTTGACTTGGTTGGGTTAGTCAGGGTGCACTTGGCTGTGTTCACTTGGGCACAATCAGTTTCGGGTTCTGGAGAACTAATAGCTGTTACAGCGGTAGCTACTTGGAGGACATGTGATTTGGCCGTGTTCGTGTTTGATTTCTTCACATGGTACTCTCTTTGATGTTCATCAATCGCCTCCTGCACCTCTGCGAGTGACCATTTACTTATGGGCCTACACTTGAAAACATAAGCAAGACTCGGATCTGGACAGTTTCTGATGAACATCATAGCTATCTCTGCATTCATATTGTCCATTTTGCTTCTCTGGTGTTTCAGCTGTTTCAGCAGCTGTATTCAACCTAACCCAGTAATCTACTGGTGTTTCCTTTGCTGTTGGCTGGATGGCATAGAAATCAGCCAGTGGCAAACAGGACCCAGGGGTTTCGCTGAAATAGCGTCGCAGTATACTATAGATTGTCTCAGAATTAATAACTGTGCCA
>CAKAKR010062904.1:0-32393 GCA_916700685.1 Adelosebastes latens
TTTCACGCACAACCATCTCTAGGGTTTACAGAGAATGGTCCGAAAAAGAGAAAATATCCAGTGAGCGGCAGTTGTGTGGACGAAAATGCCTTGTTGATGTCAGAGGTCAGAGGAGAATGGGCAGAGTGGTTCGAGATGATAGAAAGGCAACAGTAACTCAAATAACCACTCGTTACAACCAAAGTATGCAGAATACCATCTCTGAACGCACAACACGTCGAACCTTGAAGCAGATGGGCTACAGCAGCAGAAGACCACCCGGTACTAGCAAGGTGTACCTAATAAAGTGGCCGGTGAGTGTATATACATACATGCTGAAAATCAATAATTTTTACTGTATCAACTTCGATATTTTCCAAAGTAAAAGTCCCTACAAGTGTATGATTTAACTTTTTTCCCATGGTCTAGTGTTGTTAATCGTAATATCGAATTGCAATACTTTAAAATCACAATACATATCTAATCTGCACCCAAGTATCGTGATAGTATCGACTCAGGAGATAGGTGTATCGTCCCAGCCCTAGTACCAATACCAGCACCCATAAAGTAATACCAAAACCAATAGAGTACTTCATACACATCATGTGAATGGAAGCTGTGTGTGTGTCTCACGGGCTAGCTCACAGAGCTGTTCGTTCCCTCCGCTCCCCAGCTCAAAGCCAAGTCACTGCTCACTCCAAAAAAGAAACGAGCTGTGTTATATCTATGTCTTTTTTTTCTTTTTTCTTTGCATTCGTAGTTTCTTTTGAGGGTTTCGGATGAAGCTCAGAATGTCTGTCGTCGCTTTTGACCCTAAAAAAAATAATCCTCAAGCAAAATTCTCACTTTCAATAAAGGGATTCATCGGATTAAGTGAGCCTTTTCTTTAATTAAATCAACTTTCTTTAATGAATATAAATTGTCAGTTTTGTTTGATTGCTGCTAGACCTGCCCGTTAATACAGGTGCGTCCTTGGTGTGTGGCAAGTGGGAGAGTGGGTTGTGAATTTTGGAAATGATTAAATCTATCTTTTTTTCAATAAATTTAGAGTTTTTTGCCTGATGACTGACTGAGACAATTACAGAGACGAGGGCTGGGCGGCGGCGCTTTACTGTGTGTGTGTGTTAGTGTTTTTTAATAATTAATATACAGAACAAGCTTACAGATTATGCTTTTCTAAGGGCATGGAGAGAAAAGATGAACCGCTTTTCATGTCAATACACATGAAGCAGATGAATGATTCCTCCCCCCCCCGATGTGACAGCGGAGGCCACTAAAAACACTGCGGTCATTGTGCCTAACAGGCAAATATTAACAATTTCAAAATTAGAAAAATACAATTAAAATCTGAACAAACCATTTACAAGAATTGAACTCAATTGACCTGCAGCTCCGGGGTTATTGGGAATGTTTGGATCACACTAGCGAAACTGTGAAACAATGCTACGCAACCACCGTGCGCAATACACAAATACATTCTGGGTCGGGGTCGCTCGGGCATGCTTCAAACTCAAGGTGTGAGCAGTACCGCAGCAAAAATTAAAATATTTAATCGCGATTAATCGAATGATTGTCCATAGTTAATTGCGATTAATCGCAAATTAATCGCACATTTTTTATCTGTTCAAAATGTACCTTAAAGGGAGATTTGTCAAGTATTTAATACTCTTATTAACATGGGAGTGGACAGATATGCTTGCTTAATGCAAATGTATGTATATATTTAATATTGAAATCAATCAAGAACACAAAACAATGACAAATATTGTCCAGAAACCCTCACAGGTACTGCATTTAGGATAAGAAAATATGCTGAGGTCAGAGATTAAGGGACCCCTTTGAAAATGGCCATGCCAGATTTTCTCGCCAAAATGTAGCGTAAGTTTGGAGCGTTATTTAGCCTATTTCACAACAAGCTAGTATGACATGGTTGGTACCAATGGATTCCTTAGGTTTTGTATTTTCAAATGATGCCAGTATATTTAATCTAGATTTAAAACTGAGCCCCCTAGAACCTGAAAATCGCAAGTTGCGTTAATGCGCTAAAAAAATTAGTGGCGTCAAACAAATTTTCATTAACGCGTTATTAATTACGCGACAGCCCTTAAAATGTTTGATATTTATCCACCTCTGTCTTTATTTTTTGTCTCTCCCTGCTTTACTGTACGTTTTACCATGTCTGAAGAGTCAGTTCTTCCAGTTTTACCCAGACATGTGAGCGTTGCCATCTAAAACACATCTCCTTCTCTGCGTGAGCCTCAGCGCCTCCCAGTGTAAGGTGAGCCACGTACAAACGCCGCCTTCTAATCCTCTGCCTGTCCACAAATCTCTCCTTGAACACGTGTGTGACACTGACCACCGCCACTGGCTGTCCTCAACATGCCGTCCGCTCCTCTTCCCTCCGTCCTGCACAGAGCCAACAAGGTGAGCCCTCTTCCCTCCAGCCCTTTCCGACCCTCGCGAGGTCTCGCTGCGCCTCGCCTGCGTTGCTTGAAACGCCTTGCGGATCAAACGAGCGCTCGGGCCCTCTCGCCGTTCGGCTAGGTCCCCCGTAGCTGCCGACCCATTGGCTATAAGAGATTCTGGTTGGCGGGCACGGTGATAAAAGCGCAGACATTATGGTAATAAAAAGGCTGACAGGCTCTGGGAAGGACTGACTCTCTTTCTCTCTCCCTCACTCTATCCATCTCGTTTTGTGTCCTATCTCCTCTCCCTCCCCTCATCGCTCTCCTCAGCTCTCGGTTCCGATACACTGGTGCCGTAGTCCATACTGTCATCTGTACGATCAACGGAGCCTGACGAAAGGGGAGGAGGACTGAGACAGAGGGGGCAGAGGGAGACAGAGGGATGTCTGGTGCATGTATACGGGGGAGAAGTTGATCAGACCGCAGTTGTAGAAGTCCTTGAGCAAAGTCACGTTGCGGAGGAGGACAAAAGAGGCGGGAATGGCTGCTGACACCCTGGAGGAAGCCTTGACCAAAGGGCTTCCATATACTAAGACCTTTCCTTAGTACATCAGCTGGATGAGCCTTGAATGTTAAATATTTATCATCAGCTTGCGGCGCTACCAGTATCGATTAACGCCCAAGCAGTCATTAAAGCTGCCCTTCCAGACCAGGTGTGGGCCTGACTTAATTCAAACGCAGCATAGCGATGGGCCAAATCAACAGTTTTTTTGTGTGAAACGTGTGGTTTTCAATCAAAGTTTTGCTTAATTTATGAGCAAAATTATTCATTATATTCAACCGTGCCGCATATCTCGCATGGATTCCCAAAAAATGTCCTGTGAAACGTGTGCTCTGCCTCGATTATCTGTGTTCTACACAGCCAGCGAATATGAAAACACTATTCTAATTAGGTTTTTATTTTTCCTGGCTTCAAGGGACAGCTACGCCACGCATTAAACAAACAAACAAACAAACAAGACGTCGTTTCTGGACTCGACGCCAGTAATTCTCACATCTGTCAGCACCATCTGATCAAAACAATCTATAGCATCCATAGTCGTAGTGACTTAGCTCTGGAAACCGTCGCGCTTCAAGATGATTGACAATAATGAAACTAGGAGGAAAACCTGAATTAAAGTTTCCTCGTCTCACCCTTCACACTTTGCTGAGCGGGGGGGGATACTGATGATGCTGCCAGATACGACACACATGTTTTGATTAGGCGGATATACCTTTTCTGATTAATTGGATAATTAAGTGGGTGAATAGTCCGCCAAGTGATAGCATAAGAGGGTTTTGTGTGCAAATTTAATTTGATAGGTGTGCGGCGCATACAATTAGGAGAGCTGTGTGGATGTGCAGCGGAGAGGCTGTTGGAGTGAGAGAAAAAAAAAGAGGTAGATAGTGTGTGTGTGTGTGAGGAGAGAGACAAATCCTCACTGACCTCCACTGTTGGTTAGCCCGAGGATGAAGAGATGACACAGTGGGAATGGGTAAGCTAGTGTGGGCGGCCTTTGGTGCAAGAGGGAAGACACATGGACGGAACACTGTCAGAATTTAAATGCGCTGTGTGCAGCTTTTACCATCAAAAAATCATTAGCACATTAATTTGGAGACATTAATATATTAAGCGTGAACAATCAAAGCTGAGACGATTGGTAGTTTCTACAAGCCACTGTGCTGCATTTTTAATAATGCCCCGCTGTGCTGAACTCTCTATACACACAGAAATAAGGCGCTGTGCATCCAGTAGGAAGAGAGCTGCTGTAGAGCTTCTGGAGTTGCTTGCAACGGCAGATAGTAGAGAACAATGGACTGTCAACAGAAGAGTTATTTAACAATTGTTTCCTACTGACCATGTATGGATGTGATATGATTACTATCTTTGTTTGTATGGCCTGGTTCAGGTTAAACCCTTTGTAGAACATGAACAAATACATACTGAGAATGAATGCAATAGAACTTTCTTTTATTATTCAGTTTTACTTGTTGGTTTTTCCGCTGTGAAATATTGCCAAATGGCTGACATTTTCCTCGCTCTGACTACCGTTGCACTCTCCACTAGCACCGCACTGTTGTTTGCTATTGTCATGTGACACACTACTTGCAGTCAGTTCTTCTTCGCTGCTCTAACAGTAGTTGCCAGTGGCAGCCATGATACATCCAGGGCGACAGCACAGTGAAGGCTACTGTTTTTGAGCAGCGAGGAAGAATTGATTTCCGGTTAAAGTTGTTTTGGCTAAAGTTGATTTTTTTTTTCTTGGTCAATAAATGATGGTATCGGAGCGGTGCATAGACTGGCGAATTTTGGGCAGTAACGGACGCATTTCCGATCCTGATATTAGGGATGCACCGATACCGGATCAGATAGGGCCGATACTGACTCAAATAGCTGGATCAGATATCGTTGACAATGAGGACAATCTATTAAAGGAATTTCTATGTTTATATTCTATATACAATATATGCTGGAATTTCAATTCCGGTATAAGTCCAACTTGTTGCTGCATTAAAAAGGTTTACAGTTGAATTGTAATTCCTGTTAATTTTGATTTTTACCAAGTTGCTGGTGTATTATTTTATTGATATATAACAATTCAGTAAATTTATGCGTTTATGTGTTACATTTAGTTTCACAAAGTTAGGAAAGCAATGTTTAAGTCAAGCCTGATGTTGCTTTACACATAAAAGAATGATCCCATTCACCGCCACACAGTGAGGCATACAGCTTATTGATTAAACACTGGTATCGGATCGGTACTCAATATTGTCCGATACCCAAAGCCCAGGTATCGCTATCGGTCACTGAAAAAGTCGGATTGGTGCATCCCTAACTGGTATAGGAACAACTCTAGTTTGAAATGTAAGATAAGCAAGACTTGTTGAGATGGCAACAAAGGAAGATGTTGGCAGTTAGACTTGATCAAAATGAAGCGTCCAAATTAAATGTTGTCCCATGAATAGGACAGGATCCCCCATGGCCACTGGTGGTGGTGGAGTCGAGTGAGCAGTGGAACCTCTCTTCTGGAACGATCTGAAGATTATGGTGGTGATTGGGAGGTGGTGGGCTGTGCAAGAGTAGGTCTCGAATTATTTAAAGACCGGTTGCACAAATCACCTCAAGTTAAGATTTCCCTTTAAGTCTGAGTTAAGGTATCCTTAAAGAAAAATCTGTTGCACAAAACAGCCTGAAGTCTTTTCCTTTAGGTTTCCTTAAAATGTTAACTTAGGGTGTTTTCACATTTGGTTCCTTTCAGTCCTCCAAACAAAACTCAGAGCGATTAGTCAACATTTTTTGCGCATATGTGAACACTCCAAGAGAACTAAGACCCCTCTGCACACACTGCAGAGTGCCCGTCTGTTGGTTTGGACAGAAGGGGTCTTGTTGCTGATGTTGTATACGTTGACATTTAATGCAATTTATGTTGTAGCCTAAAGATGTTCTTTATTTTAACAGTATCATAGTATCATTAGTATGAGACGTGGTTAGTACCAATGGATTCTTTAGGTTTTTATAGTTTCTTATGATACCAGTATCTTCACTCTAGCTTTAAAACTGAGCCCGCTACAACCTAAAATTTGCAAGTTTCGTTAATGCGTTAAAGAAATTAGTGGCGTTAAAACGAATTTGTGTCAACGCGTTATTAACTCATTAACTTTGACAGCCTTACTGAAAATATTGTTTATTTTCACTTTAAAAGGGAATTGTACGCCCCGTGTATGAGACTAGGTACTAAAGGTACAAAGTGAGTCTGCGGTCACATTCTTGTTTCTGTGCATGTTTTCCATGAAGTCTAAGCTTTCCCAAAAACTACCACAATCAAAGCAGCACTAACTGTCAAGCTCAGTGGTCCCTGTGCCATTGAAATCATGTTTACGCAGGATTGCGTTGGAGCCAAACACAAGAGCAGGTGATTTTGCTGATTAGTTCCTCCCCTCTGACTGAAGGTAATCAGTGAAATGAAACGCTCAAGTGTTTGCTTCAGACGCGCGGCTCTCAACAGCACACCGTTTGTTCTCTCACCAACTTATCTTCATCTCGCTTTTGATCTCGTTACTTAATGTTTATCTGTCCCTTCCATCAGTTTATCTCTTTCTCACACGTTGCTATCCCCCAAGTGCTGTCATCTCCACAACTCTCTGTCCCTTCCTTCCTATTTTACTTCGTACCATCCCTCATACTGAAGCGCGTCCCTTGTCTACCTACTGTATGTGAATAATACATGGCTTCTGAAGCTTAGGATGCGGAGAGAGAATAAGATCCCTGGCCCGGGCTGTTTTTCTGTCTGCTCACCTCCTGGGACCCTCACGCTCACAGCGGCTGGCCAGCTGCTGAGAGGAATACTGAGTGACCTCCTATAACACACACATAGTCACACCGTTATAGGCAGGTCGCTCATGTATATGCAGAAACACATATGCAAACCTTTATGTATGCTCTGCGTGTGCATGTACGTGAGACCAGAATGCAAATAAAATATCCGAACTTCCTGATCCGCTGCGTGGCTATGATGCAGTTTTATCTTTCTTAGCATAATGGGCCATCATCACTTGTCGTCTTGGGTAATTTATTGTGCAAATCCTGAAACCTTCTCCGCATTGGAAACATCTGCTCACAACAAAACAACCCATAGTAGAACACCAGCTTTGGATCCTTTTAATGAAATGACAATTACAAATTCCCAGCAAGCTTCCCTTCCCCAGAAGCCCTTTTGAAATCACAACATCATAACAGGGACAAATGAGAGCAAATCTCCCTCTAATTGATAACCTCATTACCTATGTCTACCAAGCTATTAACAGCCCCCCGCTCTGTAGCGCCCGGGTCACTGGGTCACCACTGGGACTCGCATATGAGAGCAGCCAGCATTAAATTGGTACAAGCTGGCCAGGCCTCCGCGTGCTACGCTAGCTGTCTACTGTCAAATGGCTCCACCGGACAGACACACACACCTCAACGGGGGCACCGCCCGCCACCAGCTGCTCTTTGATGATACAAGCAGAGAGAGGGACACACAGGAATGTTGGACGGAGGGATCTGGCGATGGAGGTGTCAGGTGTCTGAGATTGTTATCACCAAAGCTGACAATGCCTCTGTTCTTCCACTTTGTGAGATGTCTGGATGCGCTTCAGGAGAAGTGTTTGAAGAAAAAGACTCAACAAATCATACAACTTTATGTCCCCATATGTCTCTGTAGGCTGTCTACTGATGTTGGATAATAACGTCTGACCTGGGGCTTTCGTGTGTTCAGTCTCTGAGCTACGGCTGCACAATTAATCAAACACTAATCGTGATCACGATTTTGGCTTATGACAATTAAATGAACATGAACGCCTGCGATATTGACGTTTAAAATGCGTACTCCGCTCATAGAAAACTCCGCTGCATATCAAATCAAGCACTTCCTACACTAAGAGCCAGCCACCAGGGGGCAATCGAGATGTTTTGGCTTCACTTTTGGGGAACCAAATGTATGCGGCTGTAATAATGGATATATTGGCTGTAATTCATCACATTTATTATCTTATAATACACCTATGGGCTGTATGCTGTCGGCCTGTACCGTGGTGGATGTATTAACGTCTCTGTTCCCAAACAACCGGCTATCGGCCAGTAGCTAGTAGTGCTGGTAGCATGACATAAACAGAATTTAATGGAGTTGTAGGCTATTAACTAACATGCAGGGCAAAAGCTTATACATCCATGGTCTGTGGTTTATTGGACGTCTATGTTGGAGGTCCTTGACATGAAATACTTTGAGATTGCTCTCAAAATCTGTGTGCTGGATTTTTCTAACTTCCATATATGTCCATCGCTCACTTTATGCTCCTCTGGGAAGCGGCTGGGCAAAATAGTTTAATAAATAAGTAAGTAAGTTAATTATAATACTAGCCTATGCATATTTATAATATTTCAATGGGCACAACACCAGACCCATATGGACCACTAAACAAATTGGAGCAGTGGGCGGTGATTCAGACATCTGGCACCAGGCCGTGCTAGTATATAGTGTAGTATAAAGTCAGCCATTGGTACAACACAGATCTACATCCATTCACAGTTGACAGTGAGAGACAGGTAAGAACCTGCTAATGAAGCCAATCTGATCGTCCCTTCGACATGCAGTCAGATTTGGACGTGAACGGCGATGGCGAATACACAAATAAGATCAACAGGATGCTTAGCGAGTGTTTCCTGATGGACGCCCACAGGAAGGTGGACTTGACTGGCAGCTTGGCAGCCAGTGGTGGAGAGATCCATCATGTCATGACAGGAAGGAGAGGGCTCTGACGTCTTGGCCTGCCCTGAGAGGCCAGCGCCTGTCAGCTTAATGAGGCTCCCACTGACAGTTGATGTGGTTGTTAGATTCTGTGAGTGTGAACGTGAACGTGTGTGGATGTGGGTTTTTTCGCAGAGGTTGAACAAGTGCCTCGTTAGCATGACTTCCACCGATGAAATGTCTTATTGTATCTAGAACAGCCTTATGTTCCTCTTTGATTTGTTTCTTAGAAAAATCAGAGACACCTTTGTCTCCATATATCTCTTAGACCTGGGAGATAACTGGGGTTTGTTTTCCTCTGCAGTTCAGCACGGTTCACATGTGATATTTGTGCAGCCACTGTATCCCACCGGCATCTAAATCTAGGAAAGTCTCTTGAGTTCCCCAAAGTCGCTCCAACCTGACTAAGTTACTCCAACCTGTGTGAGTGCACCAAAAAACTTTGTGTATAAATAACTCTTTGACCTCTCCATCTCTAACTTCCTTTTCCCCTCCAGTGCGCCTCCCTGCCTCTGAAACTGCCTCACCTCTTCCCCTCAAACCACCCACTCATCTTCCTTTCCCCATGTGAGGGTATTAGGTTCACACAGTAGAATATAGATGAATCCAGCATGGACACCTCTATTGATTTCTCCCACACCGCAGACACCAGGGATAATGAAAGGGTTTTCCTCGCTTCCCCCCAAGTAGCCTTGCGTCATATTTCTTCAGGAGGTCTGGAAGTGGAAGACAAATTGAAAGAACTGGTCTCGATACCACCGATGCGGTAGACTGTGCTTGTCTGTTATGTTCACTGTAATCAGTATAAGGCGTGTGGCTTGTACTGTAAACAGCAACAACAACAGATGATGAAAACATCTGTTTTCTATCAATTATTAGCTAAACCGTCACAACATGCGCTGAAATCCTGTCATGGATTTCTCCGTTCCAGTGGACAGTACTTAAACTATAACTACTGGAAGATGAATGAATGAAAGGTGTGACACAGTTTAGTGTTTATTGTTAACATTAAATAGATTCAGAAAGTGACAGTATGTTTATTTATATTGCACACGTTGTTGAAATTCTTTACTCCATTCATATCACCTCTGGCAGGCTGTTGTAGACTGTTTGCAGGGATGACGCTGCCACCTCCTGCTTTCCTGGCGCGCCCTCGTAATATGCGCGTTCATGAGCAGGTTGCAGTGTTTTTTCCATCATGTTATATAGCCTCCAGAATAAAATATATATATTTTTTAAATGGCTGTTGTTCCCCTTTAATGATATGCTAACTCTTGGCCATGGAAGTAACACTCAGTTGCTACTGTAGGTAGTTTGCTAATTAGCCAGTTATGCTAACAATTGCAGCTCACCTTTGAGCGAACTCACTGTCTAATCCAGTTATTCTCAACCACTGGTGGCCCTCAGAGCGCTATCTAGTGTGCCGCGGACGTACTGGAATCCACTGGTACCGACCATGTCATGCTAGCTTGTCGGGAAGGAGGCTAATTAACGCTCCTAAGTTAAGCTAAATTTTGGCGAGGAAAAACTGGCATGGCCATTTTCAAAGGGGTCCCTTGACCTCTGACCTAAAGATATGTGAATGAAAATGGGTTCTATGGGTACCCACGAGTCTTCCCTTTACAGACGTATATGTCTCGGATGCAGTGACACAAAATGGAGCGATTTTTTTAAATGAAAAAGTGATGTTGGAAACAACCCTGTACCTGTAAGGGCTCCGAAGCGTGTGGGGAGGAAATATGACCCTGAATACTTTGGATTCATAATGGCAGGCAGTGATGGGTGAGGGTTAGCTGAATATTTATGTAGGTCATTAGACCTGACAGTGGCATAACACATATCTATAGCCCAGTTTGTCATTTATTTGGGAAGGTGGTCCTCGGATATTTTTTAACAATCAGAAGAGGGCCTCAAGTTACAAAAGGTTGAACACCTCTGGTCCAAACCATTCCTTATAGGTTTCCTCTTGTATTTTTGTTTTTTGGAAAGATTAACAAAAAAAAAGACACCACCTCCAAACTCTTTGAATACCGAGCATCACTCCTATCCGAGCCACACGGCTGCTATTTGACCCTTGTTCAGGGGTAGGGCGAACATTCAATTTTGGGTGATTAGATTTCTTATGTGTATTAGAGGTAACATTATCGAAGCCCACAGCATCTGTTCATTAGCTAGATGTTGCCAACAACGTGATCTAAAAGTAAGTTATTGTTGTCATATTTTGACAAGCAATTTATCATCCCACAAAATACACCCAAAGGACTTCCTGAAAAGCTTTGAGACGTTTTTTGTGAACGGCTTGGTGTAAATACAGTTATATGACTGTTGTTAAGCAGCCAACTGGGAAGTTTATGTCACTTTCATACTGATTGCAGGGTGATTCAAGTCGTACATTGTAGACTGATAGACTGCCCGAAGCAATGGTGGCCATTTGGGAGCAGCGAGGGGCTGATTTCTCTTCTTTTAATCTGGTCACACTGGGCTGGGTGTGTCCTCATTTGGTTGCTCGGAGCTCTAATGGTTGCAGCACTCTGGAGGACTTAATTACTACCCAAGCAGCGATCAGAGATACGCTTGGAATTTTAAAGCCACTTGCTTTGTAATTGCTGCCATTTCTTCCTTTCTTAGAAAAGAAGCCTCTCTTTTGTGCGCGTGTGAAAGGAGTTTGGAGACGGCCAGAGTAGAAAAGTCAAAAATAAACAATGTTACAATAAAGCTAAGATCTGTAGGCACATTATTTTCTGGATTTTTGTCAGTCTATTAGATCTTGGTATTGATTGAAAGACATCACTTGGAATTTCCCCTGTACAGTGTTGAACAGCGTATGTGCTTAAATATGTTGTGTCTTTATTGATTTCTTCATGAAGCTCAGCTCAGATAGAATATTGAGCTATTCAGCTTGAGGCGGCACAGACTGCTCTCCCTCTGACTTTCTGTTTCTCTGCACCCAGAGGGGCGCCTGGTGTCCACGGCACTGAAGGAAAAGGCTCTCATCATGGGAACATGACGAGCAGGTGCCCAGCGCGTGCGAGTGATTGGTGTCGGTTCCTGCGGGCTTGAACTCTTGGCCTTTTCTGCCGTGACTCTGAAACAAACGTGCGGACGAGAGCGGATCGGCCCTGACGAGCAATCTCAGGTTAACACTCATGAGCTGAGATTACATGGGGAGATACACATTAAAGCATTTAATCATATGGGTCATAGGTTTTGGCGCCACTAGGGCTTTACCTTGCACGGCAGCTATATTCTCATGTCTCATGAAGTTATAGCTGTGAACGTAGCAGTGCAGTGTGTGTACGGTTTAGACTATCGGTGAATAAATGCTACAACTCCTCAAGACACAAGCTAAGTTCCTGTGTCTTGCTTGCCACCTGCTGATTAAAGTGAAGGGGGTTAGCCCCAAAGCTAGCAACGGCCCAGGGTAACTGAAGGTGGGCATTTTGTGACAAGCGTCTGCTGAGTCAAGTGTGACACCTAGTGGTAAAATTCGGTATACAGGTCCGGTGTTTTGGCTTAATATCAAACCGGTTTGAAAATGTTTACACCGGCCCAACCCTACATCGAAGGCTTTTCACGATTTTCTCAAAGTTTTCGCTCTTCTCCTGAATGACTTTGGCAAGCGTCTGATTGACAGATGATTCATCCGATCACCTGCCAAGTATTTTTTGAAAGTACCTGCCCTTTTCCAAACTGTTTCCAATGACGGCTTCTCAGATGGTTCTGTGTAACAAACCATCTGGGGGGTCAGGTTTAGGGCTCTCCCTGACCAAAAAAATTGTTAGTCGACTAATGTTTTAGTGATTTTAATCAACAGATCTGGAAAAACTGAGTTTCTCCACAAATAATCACACAAAAGCACCATTTTAAATCTTGTGTTTAGCAGAAATGTGCTCATAAGATTCTTGGAAATAAGTCATTCAGCATGAGAAAAGTATAAAAACAGGCTAATCGACTAAAGAAATCTTAGTCGACTAAGACCTAAAGGACCGATTAGTCGACTAAGAGGGGGCAGCCCTAGGTGCCACAGAGGTAAAGGATACCAAAGGCATGTAAAAGGCGAGGAGTGAGGCGAAAACCGTCACTACCGTTTCCTGCTTATTTTCACCTGACCACATTGCATTTCAAGGGTACATGTCCTGCACATTTAAAAATAGCATAAACTGTCCATGTAACCTCATTTAAGCACTCCTCTAGGGGCTTTGAAATCATGAAATGATTTATCAGACTTGACACATCAATTTCTCTGCACTCACAAATTCTGCTGCATATGCTCGCTGCATATGCTTT
This sequence comes from Adelosebastes latens, assembly GCA_916700685.1. Lineage (NCBI taxonomy): Eukaryota > Metazoa > Chordata > Actinopteri > Perciformes > Sebastidae > Adelosebastes > Adelosebastes latens. The sequence goes on from CAKAKR010062904.1 coordinate 12,995, forward strand.
TGGTCATGAGATTATTTTCTCATGAACACTGTCACAGATGTACATTTTGACAACTTCTTTTTTCCCCACAGTAAAATGCTGTCAATTTAAATCAAACCAGCGCATTTATCAGTTTTGAGCTTTGAATAAAAATACAGCCCTATCTATTACTGTACTGTTCATAATTTTCATCTGTACATTAATATTCAGTGGAGGAGCGTGAATCATCTATCATCTATCAACTATCATTCTGCCCTCCTTTTATTTTAAAGTAACGCAATTCAGACTGTCACTAATGGAAATATTCCTTTTTAATTATATGACGGCTGCACACGCAAGACAAGAGGACTGACGCATTTGTGACAAGCTTAATAAAAATCTAAGGACGTTCATATCCACTGTTCTAAAATCTATGCATATTAATGTTTCATGGTGATATGTAAGTGAATATAGTACACTCAGTCCTCTCTGCCTCTCACCTCTCTTATCACTCTTTCGACTTCATTTTATCTATTTTTTGCTGCTTTTCCCAGTCGGTCATCTCTCAGGTCCGTATAAAAGAGGTTTGAAAGACTGGAGGATGGTAGGGTTTATGGGTTTAATTCCTCCATGGCTTTTGGTCAGCCAACTGCCCTCATTGGAAACCAGATTGGTCCACCTTTCACTGCCACAGATTTTACAAATCCCCTCCATAATGTCAGGACTGCTGTTCCAGGAATGTGGGATTTTGCTGGAAGGTTCTACTGGCATTTTCTCAAAAGGTCACCTGAGTCATTCACTGTTTTGTTAGAGTATGTTTTTTCACTGATATGTTCAATAGTATTGACACCTTATAGATGGACTGAGTCCTTAAGTGTTATAGTTATTGATTGGAAAACGACGCAAGCAGTAGTTAATTAATAAATGTGAGTATATATGTGACGGCAGTAAAACTGTGTCTATGCAACCCCAACTATTCAATGTATGCATTCTGAAATTAAAACTTTTTTTTACAGTAGATTTTTTTTCTAAATCCAGTTATTCTTTTAGCTAACCTTGCAGGGCCGCTGGATTCTCGCGATGTCACAAGATCACGCGAGAATCACGGTATCTAATGTCACTCCAAAACCCTTTCTCATTTTACAGCTAAACAGTACAGTACAAGATGTTACTGAAAACAATTGAGGCAAGAAATAGGCATTACAGTAACAGAATATTGATTCGCTGACTACTTTGACCGTTTGATCGGAGTTTGCGAGTGATTGACAGCTGCTCTGAGACGGCAAGGCTCCAGCTTGGCTCTGATTGGTTGTTTTCCTCCGGTCTGTGAAATCTTGCAGATGCCATTAGGAGCACCGGAGGACACAGAGACACATGATTTTTTTTCAGATTACCTGTGAGAATATAGTGACCATTTAATCACATTTGTTCCAATTCTACCCATTGCTGCTTTAAGTGCGCCCGAGCCGAGTTGTTGCTAACCCCAGGGCTAACCCCCTTCACTTTAATCAGCAGGTTGCTGTCAAGACCCGGGAGCTTGGCTTGGGTCTCCAAATAATGGTATCGATTATGGATGCAAATTTTAAGCACTTTCCTTAATCGATCATTGGTAACACTAACGGTCAATCAATAGATTAATCGGAATTTAAAAACATACAAATTGTTTGTATACCAAACAATACCAAATGCGTTTTTGTTTACCTCAATCAGAGCCTTATTTCCACAGCAACATATTCCATATTCTCTGACAGCATTGCATAGTCTATGAAACAAATAAAGATAGAGGCCTAGATATATTAAACACATTGAATATACTTGAATATCAGATTTTGTGCGGAGCACACTCATAAAAATAATCTCCGCTATACATCTCCAGCTAGTTTTATAAAAAAAGATGCTCAAAAGGAACTAAATGTAACGCTGCAACAAGAGAATAGAACCTAACAAATATCACAGAATCACAGTGTCCCCGTTTCTGCCTGTTCTTGTTGTTCTTGGTGCCGTTAGATAGCTGCTAGACCACCCCCAGGTGCCCGCTGGGGAGAATTTTTTTTTTGACTGCAGTGAATGCTGTTTTTGAAAGACTAGACGGCAACAAATATGGCTTGAAGCAGAATATTGTGTGACCGTCTCTGTCGAGCGCATCACCTTCAGCATGTGGTTTCGGCATGGCCACCTCCACCGCCTCTCCCATATCTAGAATGTAACTACATGTTGTTTATATTTCTGATCTTTATTTGATAGTAGTTAGATTAAATATCACATGCTCAATCAAACTCTTAATGACCAATTAAAGCTGCAGTAGGTAGAGATGGAGCAAATATGATTAAAAAAGAGTTATATTTATAAAACGGTCACTATATCCTGACAGTAGTACATGAAGACAGATAATCTGAAAAAAAATCATGTGCCTCTGTTTCCTCCGGTGCTCCTAATGGCATCTGCAAGATTTCACAGACCGGAGGAAAATAACCAATCAGAGCCGAGCTGTAAAATGAGAAAGTTTGTGACCTGGCAGCCATGTTGAGATCGGTTGAGGAAATACCAAGCACCGCTCACAGGGCAGAGCACAGCCAATAGGAACGCTCTCTCTGACCTGTGATTGGCCAAAGTCTCCCGTCACTGGCTAGATTTTTTTAAAGCCTGAAAACAGAGCCGTGAGGAGGTGCAGAAGTCTAGTTTTCTCTCAGAACACTTGAATTATGCTGAAAAGTTATTATGGAATTTTTGCCCAATGATGCCAAAAACATTCTGCCTACTGTTGCTTTAATTGATCGTCGATTAATCGCTAACACCCCTAGTATCGGTGCATTCTGAATACAGCTGTGTTTTTCTTTTTTAAAGGATTGAAAAAATGGTGAATATAGGCTACGTCAAGCTAGCTTCACAATGCCTTTTATGATGGAGGGTCCCCGTTATGCAAAATGATTACTAAAGAGCACCTCTTCTGTGTTGAAACGTTAACGGCAGCTAAAGGTTTCTTGGAACATGTTGCAATGAAACTCCTCAAGCTGACAATGCGTAGAGTGTGAACTGTGTGAGCATATCTGCATTCCAACAAGCTCATGCATAAGAGCTTGTTGAGACTGTGGGTAAAATAAGACCTGGATGAAAATTCTTATTCTGCCATGATTATACGGTAACAATCATATAGCGCTGTGGGTTTGCATTTATATCATCTGCAAGGAATTATGCTTTTTTTTTTTTTACATTGCAGTCAAGAGACAGACAGTCTGTGCTGCATCCTTGGCCTTAACAAAAAGTCAAAAAGGTGTTATTTTCAATTCGACTCCCACATATATTATGTCTGGTAAAATCTTTTGGTAATGACACTGTCTGGGTATTTTCTTTTTTTTTTTAAATACCAGGCCTTTTACCCTTCCATAAACTTTTAGTAATTGGCAGACCAAACAAAGAGCTCAGAGTGTGTGCACAGATGTTTTGTTATGTATGTGTGTGAGGCTACAGCGTGTCTATCCATAACGTGTGTGTGTTTCTCTTTTTTTTTTTTTGAGCTGAATGTGAATATGTGTGATTGGACACACAAATGTGGATGCCCGTGCACGTGAACGGATGCGCTCAGGAGTAATTGGTTTGGTCCGCAGAATCACCAGTGGAACAGCAGAGGACAGGAGGAGAGGAGAGAGAGAGGTGGAAGAGAGAGGATGCTTTGCTTCAGCTCATTAACCAACGCCTGTTAGCTTGGAAATAAATTGGGTGAGATTCCACCACTGGAGAGGCTGATTAGTTCATTTTTCTCCCCCCCTCCCGACTGATCCGTCGTAGGTGTAGTGAGGCAAGGCCGCTTCTCTCTCTCTCTCTCTCTCTCTGTCTCTCTGTCTCACTTACACACACGCCATGTGAGCCCGAGCACGCATACGCTCAAACCAGCGGCCCATGGGTCCCGGAGCAGATGTGATTGAGACAAGAGTCAGATGACTTGCAGCCTGCCACAGCTCAAAGGTCACCTAGACCTACAGTATCTCTGTCTGGCTGGGCTCACAGCCAGTGGTCGGCACTCCATCCAGTGGGGCTGATGGCTGACAGAAAGCTTCCAGAAGCAGGCAGGGCGATGGGGATTGCTTAGAGGCTCAGGGGTTCCCCCAACTTTTTGGGGCCAAGGACCCCTTAAAGGGGGGAACATTTTCCAATGATCCCCTCATAATCATAACACCGATTAAGCATAATGCTTACTAGCCTTTGTACTCTTGGATGTCATTGGAACTATTTGTATTCTAAAACGTTTCAACCTAAATACTTCAGACCTGTTTGATAGTGATAAACAGAAATACATACACTGTTAACAATTGCTGTTAATTTACAGCAGGATTTCAACAGTATTAACTTGTTATTGCTAAAAACAGTGCTTTCCTGTTAATACAAAAGAAAACGAAAAAACCTGTTAAATTACGCTCATAGGCCGTTTTTTAACTGAACTATAATGCATTCTTAAAAAACAGCACTTTACTGCTGATCAACTATCTAAAGTATCATCAGTAACAGTTTCATGCAGTATTTTTTTAATTCTGGGACCTGATCTGCACATGTGAGGCTTCATTGTACATGATTGTAAAATCAGTGAATTAGCTCTGTTCTTCACTCACATGTTGTTATGGTTTGCATTCTGTGCTTGTAGCCAGCTATAGACAGACATTTTGGGAAAAGTGTCAACAAGTCTATTATAGCCTTTTTCCTAACAAGTGCCTTTAATTGTATTTAGTGTGACTATTCCTATGTCTGTAACCTGCTAAGTCTATTCATCTAGGCAAAAAATAATGTAGGCTATAGTATACACAGACGGTATAATAATGTTAATTTTACAGTAACATAAAGGCAACCCTGCTGCCAGTTCTGTACTGTTATTTTACTGGGAAATTCTTAACAGTGTACAGTTCGATTCATGTTAACACCACTTTACTTTGCCCTGATATTCTGGGTGCTTTGTAATCAGATGTAGCTTTAGCTTGGCTCGCTTCATGGCTTCGTTCGCTAGCACCTGAAGACATGTGAGGCATTTTGGTCTCCCGCCGCTGTCGCTTGATATAACTGACATCATATTTTCTCAATGTAACTAGTTTGGGCTTAGCGTCACTTGACGATATGGACTGACTCAAATACTTCTCCATGCTCGCCAGCTAGCCTGCTGGCTAATAAGCTAAGCTAAGCAGCAGCAGGAACGGTTCGTTGCGCCCTGAGTGAAGTGACTGATTGATGACAGATTGACGTGACGTGTCACAATCATATCTGAGTTTCTATTGGCCCAAAGCTAACATGGGTGGGAGTAATGGACACAATATGCAGGTTTTATTGGTGCAAATGGTCTCCAAATGATGCAGCACAATTTAATAATTCATAGCTAATTATTTCGTGGACCCCCTGGCAGAGTGCCACGGACCACGCTTTGAGAATCACTGGCTTAGAGCACTGGGAGGAAAACAAGACAAAAAATTGTCCTCTGCGATGCTGGTGGCTCTGAAAAGAAGTGGAGTGCTTTGCCAGCGATGGTTCTGGTCTCTTGATCACTCCAAACATATGATTTTGAGACATCATCTAGCCTTCCCTGTCATTGCGGCAGCAGTGGAAAATGCCCCATCTGCATCATAGCGGAATAGAGCATAAAAGCTGATATTTGGATCATATCTTGTCATTTCGAAAACCCTGGAATGTGGTTAACATTATTAGCATGCTGCTGAAAACACCGGCTGAACACTTAACCAGGCTGAAAGGGGCCATTGTCATCCTGAGTGAAAGCACCTCAATTTGGCAAGAAGTGCAACACAGAATGGAGATGATTTGTCAAAATAAGTATTTGCTGCAGTAATTGACTGTGTTTAGCTGAGAAATTACCCACAGCGGCGGAAAAGCGCCAAAGCACTTCACCGTTTGTTTTGACGAGTTCGTCATTACACACACTGTACACGCATGTATGTTCACCCCCCTCATACCCGCTTACACACCGCTCATCAGGAGCAATGCATTAATAGACATCAATAGACATACTGCATGCGTGAATGCACCGGTGAGCACGAATGCGTTATCAGGTGCACGTTCAAGTGCTAATTTTGTGTACGGACACATGTGGCAGAATGGGCTTGTTCAAAACTGCAGGCACAAATACGTACACACACACACACACACACACACACACACACGGTAATGGTCAATCACAGAATGGCCTGTCATCTTTTTCCCTCCACCGCTCCTCCCTTCTTAATAACATCATTAATCAGGAGTGTCAGCGCTGAGATATGGGTCGATAAACAATTTGGTGCAACATGCCTAATGGAAACCGGAGTCATTTAATATATTCACCTGCTTATAAATCCTACAGATTAGACCCTGTTGTCTTGGAACCCGCCCACCCAAACCTATTATGCAATATTTTCTCTAACATGGAGAACCATATAAAGGATTTTAAGACATCTGTACCAAACGCTCATCATGTACTCTAGGGTTTTATCACTCTGCATACCTGACCTCAACACCTGTTACACACCTCAAAGTCTGGGCTCTCTGTGGAGCCTCTTCCAAGGTTGATTAATGTCTTTGATTCAAGTTTGATTTTAAAGGAACAGTGTGTAACAATTAGAGGGATCTATTGGCAGAAATAGAATATAATATTAAAGGGCGGGTCCATTATTTTTGAGGTTTTTATATCATTCTGTAGCTTCCCCGTGGTGTTCCTTATGTATTCAAATCCGAACATTCAAATTTTGGTCAAAGTATGAAATGCTATTTTCCCCAAACCCTTCTAAAAACTTCTGCATGATGACGCTGCTATATGGAAGCTAAGCAATGTACTGCTATGTGGACATCACGTTAGTTTGGTTCCGAAAGTCACACAATAACAAACAAACTAACCAATGGATGCAGCGGTAGACCAGCAACTCCTGTGTTCCTCAAGGTAAAATGACTGTTTTTGTGAATGGAGTTTGGTACTGGTCTTGAGACCGCAATATAACAACTTTATTCCCCCGTCAGAAAGGGCTGTCTGATGGCGAGGTAGAGTGGTGAAAATATTCTAAATATAGCGTACACTTAAACTGATATTGATTTCTTTTTAGGTGGCTAAAATATATTTTTCTTCTTAATTGCTGACTCTAAATTGCCTTTAGGCGTGAATGGTTAAATGGTTGTCGGACTCTACGTGTCGGCCCTGTAATTCACTGGACTCATGTCCAGGGCGTAACCCATCTCTCGCCCAATGTCAGCTGGGATCGGCTCCAGCCCCCCGCAAACAAAAAATGATAAGCAAGCATAGCTAATGGATGGATGAACTACAGCACAGTAGTACAAAATAATGTAATAATAAAAATAATAAATTGATACAATTCTTAGAGTTTCATTTGTTAAAAATAAATAAAGAGAAAAGGAAAAAAGTTTCAGAACTTTGGTCGAAACCGTTTCGGCAGCATCTGTGGTTGATGATTAATTTCAGACACATGCACAGGCAGCAGCTCTGATGGGAATAGAATAACACTTTTTATTTGCCCACATCACACTCTCGAAAATTGATGTACAAAGTTGTACACATAAACCACCATGGATTGAAAGAGGCCAAACTGGAGACTGTCTCTATTCTAAATGGCCAAGAACACACACACACACACACACACACACACACACACACACACAAGCAGAGCATCCAACTTTGTGGGTAACTGGTTGACACACTCATGCCAGACTGGTGGGGGGAAGAGTGTTAACTTGATTAGTCATGCATACACAGTTTCATCTGTGTGTGCATGTGCGTGCGTTTGTGTGTGTGTGGTTTTGTGTCCATACATACACATTCATGGCTGCTGCCTGAAGCATCTCTTGCTGTCACTACATCAGCCTGCTGGGCTGCCACGTACAGTTCCTTCATGTTTGATAAAAGCTGTAAAATACTTAATGATGCCCACACTAGGGATGTCACGATACCAGAATTCTAGTAGTCGATACCAATACCAGTGTATTTCCACAATTCTCGATACCAAATTTGATACCACGGTAAAAAAACCAAAAAACAAACAATAAATCCCATGTAATGTGTACATGTGTCTATATATATTCTTAGATTGCAAGCAGTAGTTTAAATTCACTGACATGGTGACATTTCACTGGGTATAGGCTACCAGAGGTGGGACCAAGTCAAGTCACAAGTAAGTCTCAAGTCTGTGCACTCAAGTCACAACTCAGGTCTCGAGTCCTAAACAAGCCATATGCGCTTGGTGGGTGTTAATTTTGGACCCTGCAGGCATCGTACGGTAACTTCGGTACTGTAGAAAATGAGTACCGTCACGTTTTTTTTCTCGAATTTTGGCATCACGTTAACAAAATGTGTTTAAAGCCACAAAATTTCTTTAATGCATTAACGCAACTTGCGATTTTTAGGTTGTAGCAGGCTCAGTTTTAAAGCTAGAGTGAAGAGGCTGGCATCATATGAAACTAAAAAACCTAAAGAATCCATGTCCAACTAGCTTGTTGCGAAGGAGGCCAAATAATGCTGGCATGGCCATCTGCAAAGGGGTCCCTTGACCTCTGACCTCAAGATATCTGAATGAAAATGGGTTCTATGGGTACCCACGAGTCTCCCTTTTATGTACGTCTTCCCAACATGCCAGCATAACATGGTTGGTACCAATGGATTGCTTAGGTTTTCTAGGTTCATATGATATCAGTACTCTAGCTCTAGCTCTAAAATTTACAACGGGTTCACATACTGTGGGCCGCGGAAGCACTGCAAAGCACCACGATTTCCGATTTCGCGTTCTTTCTGCACCCATGTAAATCAATGGAGCTATTCACACAGCACGCGCCGTGCCACGGAGCTTTGCGGCTGGCTCGTGATCAGCGTTAGTTTCGGCGTCTGGTCTATTTTCTCTGCGTGCAATGAGCGAATCTGTCAAGAAAACACACTGACAATCTACTTTAAATGATACAGCCAGCTACGAACAGCCAGGCTTCAGCTCGCGCGACGATTAACATAGCGTGGCGTTTCGCGGCGCTTCCATTCACTATGTGAACCCGCTGTGAGCCTGCTACAGCCTCTTAAAAAAGAAAAGTCGGCCGAGGGCGCCGGCACCCTCAAGGAGTGGAAGAGGTTTCAAGGTACATTTTGAACAGATGAAAAAAATTATTTTCAATTAAATATTTTAATCGATTAACAGCCCTAGTTGTTATCTCTACCTATCTTCATCTCTCTTTTCATTTTCACCTTTTACAGCTCTCATCTGTTTGTTTTAGCGTCTATTATAAAAAGGTACAGATAAATGCATGCATGTACGCATTAGCACACACTCCAGGAGGGCTGTATTCCTGGCTGAGCTGATCTTGAGCCGGCCGCCTCTTTCTCGTCTTTCTGTGTCAGCCCCCCTGAGAGTGACATGCAGCCTGAGCGGACATGGCACCGTCATCTGACTGGGACCAAATGGGCCATGAGTAACGACAGGGGACATCCAGCCCATTGGCTAATTGTCCTGAATAATGAGCCTGGTTCTCTTCTCTGATTGGTGTTGGAGGTGGGAGGTCGGCAGTTGGCAGGTTCCATCCGCAGTTTACAGCGCAGTGTCGCTAAAACGGATTTGTCGGATGACTGCTGAGGTGGCAGGAGTCAAACCTCCGTTTTCCATCCACCCACTGCAACATACGCAGGAATAAGCCCCTCGTAGTCTGCTCAGATGCTCTGCAGAACAAGAATATCCCTCAAAGACAGCTTTTGTTTCAGGCTTCAGTGGACTTACATTCTGGGTCTTGGCTATTTTACAGAGCCGAGACTATTTGATTCAAATCTTCTCTTGGCTGTTGTGATAGTGATAGTTTATTCCCACTGCACACATGAGACATTGCATGTACCTGTGTACCTGAACCGCCTGCTCATTGTCAGAGCTAATTTCTAGAAAAAATAGCTGCCAATTGTTCAGCGTCTGTAGCTAAAACACTTCCTGCACAAAAGCAACCTGGGGAAAAGTGGTTTCACTAGTACTACAGAAATAGGGAGGTACTTTAGTTGCGTTTTGTTACACAGGCCTTGATTGTTGGTTCGCTGCTAACTGGACTGTAATACCATTTTGAGTGTACCTAGCTGCTACTGGTTTCCCGCTGGTACTCTTGATTGGGTTGTCAGATTGTAGCCAGCCGCTGCGTGTGACATGCAGAACATAGACCTGATTGCACTGGAAACCAGCGCCGCTGACAGAAGTCGAGGGGGGTGGGTGCAGGAGAGAAAGAAACGTGATAAAGGCTTCGTGAGCTCAAAGATCTCTCTCTGGGTTCATGCATTTCATTTGTTTTGATATGAAATGATGATCTGAGACTGTCGTACTCCATAGTGGGATATATTAGGGAGCAAAGCAATAAACAGAGGAATGTTGAAATGAAAGATTGAACTCAGGTCCACAGAAACACAGAGACAAAGAAAGACAACGTTGCACTGCATGGAGAAACTTTAATGACTGAAGAGAATGAAAATATATAGACTTATTATAATTTATTTTCAGACACAAAGAAGCATTTGGAAAGGAACAAATGACAAAAATATATTCAAGAAGAAATATATAATTAAGAAGGCTGCCTTTATTCTAGCTGTAAAACTAAGCATGGTAATTATTAAAGCTGCATCAATCAATAAGAGGGTCAAATGCCATATAATAATAATAATAATGATGATGATGAATGGGGTTTGTTTGTCGTGACTAACCTAGCTTTTGCAGCCTGCAACTTTAAAGGTTCTCTACACAATATCCAGAGCATTAATATAGCAGCAAACAACTATTTGCTATGTAAAGATATAGAGGAGTAATGTCTACCTGAGCAGAGAATGAAGTCACTTGCTCTCCGTGTGTGTTGAAATCCGAGTTCTCTGTGCTTTGTTGACAGCCGAGCCGGCTGCGTGTGCTTTAGTGCATGTTCGTGCATGTGAGAGCTTGCTCCACTGGCTAGCTCATGCACGCCGCTCTACTGTCCCCTCCGGTTCCACATCAGGTTCTGCCTCAGGTAAACTCTGTTAACTGTTGCCGTTGTTGGTCCTGTTAGCACCGTTAGCTGCTAACCGCCGGCTCAACCGTAGCCATGTAGAGAGCCGTGTGGAGGCAATAAATACAGAATAGAATTTTGAATTTAGCACCTTTTAATGTTTCGGTTCACATTTGTCAGATGGCCAGAAACAAGACTCCACTCCAAGACGACAAATGTTTTGCTTGACTGTTTACATTATAAGGTGTATATATGCCTCTTCTGACTGAAGAGAATGGATATCTCATTATCATCATTATAATGTAAATTTATCCGAGCCGGCGAAAGCCGTGGCCGAAGGCATTATGTTTTCGGGTTGTCCGTACGTACGTCAAGGATGAACTAAATTTTGGTGTTCAAAGGTCAAAGGTCAAGGTCACTGTGACCTCACATCCGTTCTATTTTCGTGATATCTCAGGATGCCTTGAGGGAATTTCTTCAAATTTGGCACAAATGTCCACTTGGACTCAAGGCTGACCTGATTCAATTTTGGTGGTCAAAGGTCAAGGTCACTGTGACCTCACAAAACACGTCTTTGGCCATACCTCAAAAATTCATACGCTAATTATGACAATTTCACACAAATGTCTAACAGGATAAAATGATGAAGTGATGACATTTTGGATAGAGATGGATGTAAACTTGACTGGTTGGCGGAGGCATACAACCGTGAGGCGGTAATTCTAGTTAGACATAAATATAAAGTATTGTGGCTTTTTACCAACCCTATCACCAGACAGGAACATTGATATTGGACACATCTGCAAAACTACCGACTATGTTCAATTACAACATTGTTTTTAACATTCAATGCCGAATTCTTTCTTTATAAAATATCTGCACATGGCAACTACAGTACGATTAGGGTTGTTTGTTCTGGCAAATGAGCTTTGGTTAAGTTATGATTAAGGTCTGGCAAATGAAACACTTGGTTATGGTTAGAGAAATATTGTGGTGGTGGTTTAAAAAGGTAAACATGAGTCACGAACACTGGTCACCCACATCCAAGTCCGGCTACTCGCCCATCCTCCACGCCCTTAGATTCCACCTTTCTAAAAAAAGGGCACGCAATGTCCTGCACTGGCGCTGAACGTTGCTGAGGGATGTAAATCATGAGGTGCAGACTATAGTCTAATGATTGTAATTCTAGATACTGCTGTTTTTTTTACAGTTACACCTATCTAAACTGACTTATTACGAGGGACAAATGACACCTTCGGTTACAATACATTCAAAAACAAATATATAAAGGACAAGACAGCCTTTAATCCAGCTATAAAACATGGCATGATATCTAAGTACCTTTCCCTTCCATTTGTGCCGAGCTCAGGCTAAGCCCCTGCCGGCAGATTTATGTGACAGATTTTGGTAAATAGATGCAGAACTGCAGACAGCTGTCTCTGCGGTGCTTTTTTCGTAGTTGGTAAAGGTTTGCACCCTTCATGGTAAATCATAGCGTCTGTGTCATATATGCTTGCCACAGTGCGTTAACATAAATATGCATTCTGTCAATTACCAAAATATCAAGCCATGTCATGTGACAAATATATCAGTGGGGCGCTGTCATGCTAGATGTCTTTTATGTCATTCAGCTGATTTTGGCCTCTGTCTTTTCCTGGCTGTCATCCCCCCCCCTCTCTTTTTCTCACCCCCTGTGCTGAGGCTTACTGGGACTTCATGCAGCCCACTCACAGTCTGCTCATCAAGTTCGCTACACACACACATAAACACTCACACACGTATTCATGCCCCTCGCCATTCCACGGCACCTTGCAGCACAGCAGGTCGCCTTTACCTGTCTGTCAGCGCCTCCCCAAGACATACCCAGAGCAGCAGTAGTATTACTCTATCAGCAGCCGGGCTGAGGCTGCCCCCCCCACACTCCCCCACCCCCCACATGCCCAACTGAGCCCACCCGCTGGAGTGTGACCACACCAGGTGGGAGACAGTCACATACTACCAATTCTGAAAGGAAGCGGTTTGACTCATCGTAAGTCTATATTAATGGATTTCTGTCTTAAAATGTATTTTTTTTAAAAAGGAGACCGAGTTACAGAGACACCCAGGTTCAAATTCAAGGTGAACATATCTGATCTTTTTGCATTTTCTGTTTTGTGATATTAACCAGCCGCGACAGCGGCACTGGTATTGTTTTCAACATGTGAGTCTGTGCGTGTGTCATCATGGCCAAATATGGTCCTGGAGACACCTGCTGTAGCGGTAACTACCACAGAATACGTTTTGAGTACTTTGCCAGTAGAGCTGTGTATTGGCAAGAATCTGGCGATACGATACGAATCATGATACAGGGTAACGATTGAATATATTGCGATACTATAAGCAAGGCGATATATTGCATTTTTTTTCAAATCTAATTTTAGTAAAACTCATAGTATAAAATCTAAGTAAAAAAAGTCACTTTGTGAAATTTTGTGAAAAGTTATTCAGAAGTTTAGTCCATAGTATGGGTCAAGCTCCAAAAACACTGGATCCTACACTTCCCATAATGCAACTCAATACTTTCTATCATTTTTTTTTTTTTAATCTTTGGAAAGGCTCTAAAGTCACAGCGGAGTAGTAGGTCTTGTGACAAGTATACTGAACTTCATGTGTAAAATTGGTGGACTACCCCTTTAACACACTCTTGAAACTTGCTTGAGCTGCTGTAATCCATCACAGTGACCACCAAGTCTACATTCATTTTTGTCAAAGCTACACTATCATTATGAAGTGCAGATGTTTCAAATCAAACTGCGCATATCTATGCAATGATCATGTAACTGAAAAGAAATGAATGCAGACTTGATGTTCACTGTGATGGATTACACAACTCAAGCAGGTCTCAAGAGCTAATTGATTTTCATGCTATAAGCAATTAGTGGAAACTAATCGCCGGAGGGAGATGGAAGGAGATGTAAATAAAATGGAGACTGAAGTTGTGCAACAACTTGCTGAATTCTGAAATTCTTTGCAGTGAGAAAAAACAAAAGCAGAAGGCTAAGCGAGTCTGGAGGAGAAAATGTTTGGGGAGATCCGGTCAACAGGAGGTGGAGGTGAGATTTAAACTGTCCGTTTTAATATCTGTCAACAGTAGTGTGCTAGCTAACGTTAGCCCCAAGGGCTAGAATGTTTACCGTTGCTTGGAAACACCGTCGGCTGCTCCGACTCGTCTCTCTCATTGGCTGTTGTGGTCCTGCTCGGAAAGCACTGAAGTAATCATCCAGATTTTAACTCCTAAACATCAAACATGTTTTAAATTATTTGGGGGCGGCCCCGATGAGTCTACAAACAGTTCGGGAGGTTCAAGACTGGATCTGTAAACCCCTCACAATAAGGCCGAGCATCGTACCGACCAACGTCCCAGACCAGATTTCTCCTGCGGTTGTCTGGGAATCAGAGATAAATCGGCCCAAAACTCCTGTAGTCTGAGTTTAAGGAGTTAAAACTAGAGGTCAACCGATAGTGGATTTTATAATGATATAATAACGATAGTTTAGAGCAGGAAAAAGCCGATAACCCATTAATCGGCCAATATCTTGTTTACTTCTGCAGCAGCCTAGTCGGCTACTTTTGCATACAGCGTTTTTAATAAACCAGTTTTTTTGTCACTCCGAATTAAATCATTAGTAAGAGAACATCCTGAAGTGTGATTTGGAATATGTTCTATTTATTTACAATGTGCGATGAGCTCTTCTGTGGTTTATGACTGACCAGGATTACTTCTGTTGCGCTTCCGGTTACATTGTTAAATGCCACTCTTACAAACCATTCATGTTCGTCCATATTCCTGAGGTAAGGAGGATCCTATAGTGTGCGATTTCACTTCATGAATGGATGGTTGTGTGACTGGATTATTTGGAAGAGAGAACGCCAATTTGGTAAGTTAAAGTAACGGTTAAATGATTTCTTTTCCTGCCTGCCCAGCCCAGTTCCGCCGATGCCGATAGTTTGTAAAAGTCCAATCGGCGCCTACCTCTAGTTAAAACTAGCACTGGTAGGGTCCTTTTAAAGAGTAACTTAACACCCCCTAAAATCCCTTTATAAAAGCACATTTTCCAACTGTGATCTCTTGATTCAGTCCACGAGATGAACCAAGCAATCCGGCCTTACCTCAGTCCAAAACTTTGTCGATATGTTCCATCATTAGCCTGTAGTTTATTAGCTCGAGTAGTAGAGTAGTTGTTGCAGAGACTTTGACAGTGGCAACACGGGGGGGAGACTGGAAGGTGACAGAATGCACTGGTCGGCCCATGGGAGGCTTATTACTGCAGTCTTAAAACCTGTCCAGGCTGTTTCCTTGCCTTCCACTCAGTGTATGTTAACTCCTGACCCTCTGTGACTCTAATTAGCAACAAGTGGGTAAAGCCAATTGATTAATTAATTCTCAGTGATGAAGTGAGAGTGGGGAGACCACCCTTCGAGTGGAGGACCCACAATGCTTTGCCATCACCCTGTATCTCTGTGTGTATCTCTGGGTTTCCCGGTCTTGTGCGTCTGGGTCACCTCCATGCCCAGCTCTACTTGTCTGGATAATTAGCTGCCCGGCCCTCGCTGCCAGACTGTGCGCCCCATGGATTTATGACGCTGATGGCCGGCCCGGTCTCGAGGGGGATGGTGTGTGTTTGTGTGTGGGTATGTGCCAATGAGGCCAAGGGAGACATGGCTGTCCTACTAATGAGGGGACACAAGGTTATTTACGGCAGGTTGGACCAGTGTCATGGATATGGAGATAAGGCAATACCTGGGTAATAAATCATTAAGAATATGTGTGAGTTTGAAGGTGTGTGTGTGTGTGTGTGTGTGTGTAGGCTGAAATCACAGTGGAATAGTCACAGATGGGTGTGCTTTTCAGTATCAGCCTCTTTCTCACTCTTCTACTGCAAGGACAAGGGAGCCCTCATCTTTATAATACCACCATCTCTCTTCTCTACAGACACTTGTATTCAGTAGAAAACATATCTGTCACAGGCATCTCTTTACATTATGTATCACGCTTTTTTATTTGCTTTGCTGTGAACAAAACTGAAAAGCTCTCTACCCTCCTCCGCTGTAGTGACTCATCTTGTCCTTATTTTCAGTGCATTATGGTGCCATTCAGAGCCGAGACTGAACATCCATTGGCTGCAGGTCAATGGGGAGACAGGTGCTGTGATGAGCACAGCTTGCTTTTTGAAATGTTGTCCCTGTAACATGTAGGTAAACATTTACACTGCTTGCATCAGAGCAGCTATTAGCGTGGTTCTTCTTCTTCTTTTTTTCATTTGTCACAAATGGGAAACGGAGGCATTTCAAGGGCGTTAGTGTCGTCAGCATGGAAGGGAAGCGTGCGTGGTTGAGAGTGTAAACCAGAAGTCCACTTTGCTCTGATCTATGGGTTATGAAATGTACCTTGAAGGTTTCAAAGCATGCCCCGTAGACAACAGTTTAAACCATCACTTCGGAGAGTACTGCTTCTACACTGTAGAAATTAAAAGTTCTCTGTTGGAGAACTCCTCTCATGTATCTGTCCAGACAAGCTTGACCTGTCTGACCCGTTCCAGGTCTGTTTAAAACATCCATCCAGTGTCTGAAATTAACTTTTTAGTGGACTGATAGATGAAAAACTCCACCGGCCAAGCATATTTTTTACTGGCCATAATAATAAATTGCCTTTTTGTGTCACATTTACATGTGTTTCAGTATATTTCATTGAGATAATCAAATATATACTTAGAGAGGAGAAACATTTGAAGCAAAATATTTTACATATATTGAAGGTTAATCAATTCAAGTCTGAATACTAGGCTTTCATACCTTTTCTGACATTTCACCAGGTATAGGCTACTAAAACAATAAATCCCATGTACTTCAACATACACTCCTTTATTACCGTGCATACTGGTTTTTGGTCATTATTCCCTCTCTATTATCTATTTTATATTGCTATGAAAACACCTCCTTCAAACAACTGTATTTATCCAAGTTTCTCACCAAAAACTACAATTTACAAGACCATTTGAACACAACAAAACTTCAGAATTTTTTTTCGCCCAATTCAAATTTTTATTGAATAGAGCCTGAACGCACCATAATGTAAATCAATGGCACATCCCATGTTGAAATTGGCAGGATGAGAGCTAGCTAATGTTAGCTGTTAGTCCTGCCAATTTCAACACAGATTTGTTGTTTGAAATGTAGCATTATCAGGGAAGGTCTCGGGCCTCGCTGCCTCAGCTGTCTGGGCTGGACCCATTGTTTTTAAGAAATCTGGTTGATTGTGAGTTTAAAGCATCCCAAACACTTTCCCTGTGACATCAGGAAGCAGTTAGTCTCGAGCCCTGACGGTAGAAAAATGAGTACCGTCACGTTTTCAGAATTTTGGCATCGACTTGGTAATGAAGTAACGTTATCAGTTCTTGTAACATCCCTAGTGTGTGTGTCAAACTCCGACACAGAGCACAGGAGTGTGCCCGTAAGTCACACCAAAATGTGGTAGAGACTCTCAGTTTAACCGAGCTTACAGTTTTTTTTATTAAATGACCAATTTGGTCCAAATGTATACCCGCCAGTGTGGCCGATAGCCCTCTGAGGTTTACTCGCCAAATGGAAAATCTACCCTCATTTGGCGCTGGCCAGGTGTTAATTTTAGACACTGCATCTATCTCATCCAGCACTGAGAAGATTAAAAAATGGCTGTGTACAATATGTACCTGTCGCCGTGTGGATATTTTTCTCTCATAAAAAAAACCCTCAAATACATTTTAAAATGATGCTCCGTCTGGCTGTGGATTGGCTGCACCGTCGGGTCTCACTTCTGTTGACCTTGTTAACCAGAGAGCTGACCTTCGTCCTCGCCTCGCTCTTTTTCCTGCTTCGAGCCAAATTTATCCTCCAGCAGAAATTCAGACCTTTGACCCTGTGCGCTTTTGTAATTTATGTTCTCTTCAGTCCGACTGTTATGCCTTGGTGTTTTTGTTTCATGGAACAGAGACTTTGTCTCCCAGTGTCAGAGTCGGACGCCCACAAGGAAAAATCACCTTGTCAGAGCTAACATAAAACAGTCGGTATTTACACTCCACTTGGATCTACCTTACTGGCCACCTACACTTCCTATTTCTTTTGTACTTGACAGTCCATACTGCCAGACCTCATGAACTGTATTATACAATACTTGTTTTCATTAAATCACTTATATTTGTGGGCTTGCACACAGGCCCATCACCTTCTACATTGCACCCTTTCATATATTTCAACTTAAATTTAAAGTATATTCAAGTTCTTCACGAGCTCTGTCTCAGACTGATTAAAGACACATGAATGTAAAAGCACACCACACCTCCACACTGTTCACTAACAGCACTTTGCAAGCATTTTCAGTTTTTATGCCTTCCGCGCCGCTGACCGCTGTGGCCGAAGTCGTGATGTTTTCAGGTTTTCCGTCTGTGCGTCCATTCTCTAGATTTTGGTGGTCGAAGGTCAAATTCACTGTAACTTCATGTTTGTCCCATTCTTGTGAACGCCATATCTCAGGAACGCCTTGAGGGAATCTTTTCAAATTTAACACAAACATCCACTTGGACTCAAAGATGAACTGATTAGATTTTGGTGGTCAGAAGTCAAGGTCACTGTGTCCTCACAAATCACATTTTTGGCCATAATTCAAGTATTCATATGCTAACTATGACAATTTAATACAAATAGTGTGTCTAATAGTCTAATAGGATAAAATGATGAGGTGATGACATTTTGGCCGGACATGGACGTAAACTGCAACTTGACCAGTGGGAGGAGGCATACAACGGCGAGGCGGTAATTCGAGTCTTTATCTGTAAACTATAAATAGAGGGAAAGTGCAGTACCTGATAAAAGAATGAAAGCATTTGGGATGCCTCCAGCAATATGTGCAGTAGTAGTAACATTATGACAAAAATACTAGGGCTGTCAATCAATATATTTATATATTTAATCGCGATTAATCGCATGACTATGCATAGTTAATTGCAATTAATCACAAATTTTTTATTTGCTCAAAATGTACCTTAAAGGGAGATTTGTCAAGTATTTAATACTCTTATCAACACGCGAGTGGGCAAATATGCTTGCTTTATGCAAATGTATGTACTGTAAAGACTTATTATTGGAAATCAATTAACAACACAAAACAATGACAAATATTGTCCAGAAACCCTCACAGGTACTGCATTTAGCATACAAAATATGCTCAAATCATAACATGGCAAACTCAAGCCCAACAACAGCTGTCAGTGTGTCAGTGTGCTGACTTGACTATGACTTGCCCCAAACTGCATGTGATTATAATAAAGTGGGCATGTCTGTAAAGGGGAGACTCGTGGGTACCCAGAGAACCCATTTTCAATCACATATCTTGAGGTCAAAGGTCAAGGGACCTCTTTGAAAATGGCCATGACAGTTTTTCTCGCCAAAATGTAGCTTATGTTTGGAGCGT
>CAKAKR010062904.1:33882-60210 GCA_916700685.1 Adelosebastes latens
TTATCATAAAGTGGGCATGTCTGTAAAGGGGAGACACGTTGGTACCCAGAGAACCCATTTTCATTCACATATCTTGAGGTCAAAGGTCAAGGGACCTCTTTGAAAATGGCCATGACAGTTTTTCTCGCCAAAATGTAGCTTATGTTTGGAGCGTTATTTAACATCCTTTGCATTTCATATGATACCAGTATCTTCAAAAACGTTAAAACTGAGCCCGCTACAACCTAAAAATCTCAAGTTGCATTAATGCGTTAAAAAAATGAGTGGCTTTAAAATTAATTTTCGTTAACGCGACAATAATGTGTTAACTTTGACAGCCTTAGTCTACACAGAAGAATTACATGTGAATATAAGATAACCTTCTTTGACTGTTGATCATGGTCTTACTGTAAGTTTGATGCAGCTACACCTCTCCAAGGGCTCACAACTAAATAACCTTACAGAACAAATAAGGGACTGTCAGTTTACAGTGTCAACAACTGATACCACAGTATGTTCATGCAGAGATAACATAAATGTTTGTGCTATAGCATCACCCTTTCAGAAGTGCACTTCCAAGTTGCTCCAGGCGCCCGATCACGTCAGAAATAACATGAAGAGAGAGCTGCACACTTTGAGTGAAAAACCAAGACAGTTTAGCATGTAACCCCTCAGGTCTGCATCAGGGAACTCCCTCAACACATTCTGTCAGATTTCTTCAAAGCTCTTCAAGCTGAAGAAGGTGAGAACAAAAAATACATGTGATGTAGCGTTGGCAGAAATCAAGGCAACCGCTTGAGGTTTGGGCTTGAAACAGGCATGATGCTGATATTTTATTCTTCTTCATACAACAGAGACCTTTGTTTAAAGAGGTAAAATAACAAGCCAAAGTTGGGGCTGATACAAGCAGCTGAACATCAATATGAATGTGAAACTGTCAAAGAGCCTCATTTCTGGGCCACTTAATATTCCCGTCTGGCATCTGTTAGCTCCATTTTCTGTAGATAGCATTTTGAATGGCTCAGTGGGAAAATGCAATGTCAATGAATTACACCACATTATCTTAGCCACCTAGCTTTGTCATTCAGTTGATGGGGCTGTCGCCTGTATATGCCTGGACAACTCTGGCTGTTTGCCAGCATGTCCTGTTGATGTAGCCAACTTTATCCCCTTTGCCAGTGAGCTGTGACTAATATGAAAACACATCTGACATCTGGCTTACTCAATCTGCTGGTTTTAAATAGATGTTGGCTCAGTAAAGCATTCATTCGCTCTTTTCTTTAAGGGGGGTGACATCTGCATGAACAGTGTCTGGGGAAGGTGCTAGAAAAGCTTCTCAGATGGTGATGTTTGCACTCAAAGTAAGCACATATACTGTAGATGCTTATTAAAATATGTATGTGGGGAGAATGTTTACATATGGATAATGATTTGTTTTTTTAGTATCACAACTTCGGCGACAGCCGTGGCCGGATGCATTATGTTTTCGGGTTGTCCGTCCGTCCATACGTACGTCCATATTTCCGTCCCATTCTCATGAATGCGATATCTTAGGAACGTCCGTAGGGAATTTTTTCAAATTTGGCACAAACGTCCATCAACTCTAAGTTTGTTTTGGCATATTGTTGCTGCACTGGGAACCACTGGCTGGTTCAGGTCACCTGGATTCTGAGCCCTTCTGCAGAAAATCTTCGTTGTCAAATGAAAATGAAAGATCTGGTGACTCCATGTGTATCAGAGCAAACACACTTTACACCAGTGGTTGCAAACCTTTTTTGGCCTGCGACCCCTTTAACAAAAGCCAAGTATACTTGTGACCCCTCGTCACAGGTCATGGCCTCATCGTGGTCAGGAGTTATGAGCAGTCCAACCAAAAGTCTCACCAGTGCGATGCGAAAATGCGGTGCGGGAATGCGGACAATTCGCATGTGGAGGATTTCATTGGTCAAACATGTCATAGCTATAGTCAATTTCCCCCACACAAATGTTCCACAGGGGTGTGCAATATTAGAGAAAAGTCAGAATAAACACAATTTAATATTTATGACATAATTTTTTGTCTTATCCCTTTAATCTGTGACCCCTCCGATTTATCTTTGGACCCTGTGTAGGGCCCCGCAGGTTTGGAACCTCTGGTCTATACCCTCCCCAGACCAACGGGGGGAGTTAGCAGTCCCAAGAACAATACATAGTACATGGGAACCTGGCTATTTCCCATTTGGAAAAAGGGAAATGTAATGAAACAGAAGTCTAAAATGAAGGACTTGGATAAATTCTAATTATCGGTATGTGTCAGCTTTAAAGTGCTCTGATAAAATGTATGATAAACAGATGTGCAAAACTGTCAGAAAAGACAAAGAGAAGTTGCAGCAGTTGAACTAAAGCCACCACGGACAAACTGATAAACATTCTGAACAGTGTTTTAATCAACTAAAACACTTTGCGTGGCCTTTTGAAATGCCAGTTTACACATTCTTGAACTTGAATTCCTATTTAAAGCTGCTATAAGAAATACTTTTACTTGAACAATGGATCAAGTGACTAAGTGTATGTGAAAGGACTCACTCGTATTGAGGAATCCACAGATATTTATGACCTTAAGTTCCTCTCAGCTCCACGAGTGTCTTTCAGCTCGTTGTTTTCGTTTTCTGACCTCCAACTTTACTGTTTTGGTTCACTCTCACTGCTCTCATAGTGTTGTTTTTGGCTGCAATAAGGCAGCTGTTTTCACTGAAAAATCTCTGATAAACCAACTGTATGCAGCACCAAACAGCAGACCGACAAAGTTAAAGGGTCAGATATTTCCATCAGGAATTAGTGGAGACCACAAGGACTTAAAGGAAAGTGAATATTGGACTTACATTCACCAGGTAGCCAGAAAACACGACTCCAAATGAATGCTGATGTTGCTCTGCATCTGCTGGATGTGTAAATAGGCAATTGTTTGCTAAAAACTTTACAAGGTGGTAATATGTCTGCTGTGTTTACAGCTCTTTTTGGAAAAACCCTTTAACTTAGCTGCTTTTTAAAGGGACTATTTGTAACTTTCAGAGATGCTTAACAGCGACACCTGTGGCCGTGAAATCAACGAAAGTCAGCTTCGAGCTCGCGCTTGCTCGCTCTAAATAGACATGGACGAGCATCGCTCAACACAGTGAGGCAACACACGTCAGCTAAAACCACAATATCACTCTATATTTCAGCTGCTTGGCAGTAATGTTAGCTGACCAAACAAAGGTCTCTCCATGAATCACTGCTGATCCTAGTGTTGGCTTTTCCTGCCTCAGCGCAGGCTCAGGCAGCGGGGCTCCTCAACGAGTTACGTTATCGCCTCACGACCGCAGCCGGCAGCCGCAGGGAGACACCGGCACCCGGTCGGTAATGAGACGACAACGTAACACGTGGAGGAGCCCCGTCACTTCACAAGACACGGGAAACCTCTGTTGGTCTGGAGGAGCTGCAGCAGTTATTTCTGCACAAACGTCCCCTCTACATTCACTAGATATTCTCAGAGCTAAACTAACTCTTCTGCAGTGTGGAGTGAGCGCGCGTTCACGTCTAGTAGAGGTGGAGCGAGTACGCGAGAACGCGCGCTCTGTCTGAGTGAAGGTAAGCAGGCAGCGGAGACGAGGCTCCGGCCACACGCGAGCGCGCATATGCGAACGCGCATGTGTGGCAACCCGCTACATTTATACGCTTAAAAAGTTACAAACAGTCCCTTTAACTTTCATTTGACATGAAACTTTATTGTCTGGATGGCAGTTGCAAAGTCTTAGCAACCTTCTCAACATCTTACATTATTTGTAGTTCAATCTGTGGAGCTCAGTCAACGACCAGGAAAACTGTTGAATAAAATAGGATATCTTGGAGGCAAGGCGATGGTTTGATGCATGTTCACTGTGCTGTAAAAGATTCCTTCCTTGCTCTTAGTGTCTAATTACTCCTCCCTTTGTACATCCGCCTCTTTCCTCCTCTGTCTTCTTTCTGTGACCTCAGGAAAAAAACAATGAAAAAAAAATCTCAACTGCTCAGTATCCCTTTGTTCCACTTGCCTGTTTTTTTGTTTTTTTTTACTTTAGCATAAAGAGCTAATTCATCAAATGCCTCACATTTATCGCGTCCTCAGGCTCCCTGACATTAGAAGAACCTTTTGTTTTTGTTCTCCCAGTTATTCACACCACATCTACACTCTGTGTGGAAGTGCCATTACTCAAAATAATGTTTAATTATTAGGGTATTCTAGGGAAAAATAGATATGCACCTTGATACTGTAAATAAGGCAAAACCTGAATATTATCAACCACTTTAACAAACATCAGCCGGAGCAAATTTTGGTGTTAATACTAAACAAAAAAAAATCACAGTACTGCTTCTTATCCAATCAAGTATTATACATCATGTATCTATAAGGCATCAGGGATTAATAATTAATTGACCATTAACTAAAGCAGTTTGTAATTAGTGCACAGTCATTGTACATCCCTGGCCTCAGGTTACTCCTCTGTAGACGTCCTGCAGTGCCGGCTAAGGACAAAGCAACGGTCTGTGGCTACATTTTATAGTTTATATTTTCAGTCTGCAGAGGCAGCTGTGGTGCATTTAAGTACTCCTTTCTTCCAGATTGTTTAAGAGCAAATTGCATTTTAAGTACAGTGTAACATGCCTTCATAACTTATGCATTCCAAGAGATGGCATGTTTGAGTTTTCATGATTCAGAAAAGTGACAGTTTGTATATTACTTACTGGTACATACTAGGCTTCATTTTTTTAGAATATTTTATTTTCAAATTTTTTAGTTAACCAAATATACAAAACGCAAACTCACACAAACATGGCTCCAAAGTCCCTCCCTATCCCACCCACATACAAACTGAAAAAGAACCATACTCAAAAGGAGTAGGCTAGTTAACGATCAAGTGAATTAAAAAGGATATAGAAAAAACAAATTAAATACACGGATAAAGAAATCATAAATAACGAGATGCAGTGTTCTGACTTATTCAGATGACTAATGATGTATCAAGTCTGATCATTTTGTTATATCAAATCCGATATAGGTGTTGGTAAGGAGTCCGTATAGGTTAAATAGGGTTGCCGAATCTTCAGAAAGGTGTTGTGTTCATTTCTGAGGGTATATGTGATCTTTTCAAGTGGAATGCAGCTGTTCATTTCTAAAAGCCATCTAGATATGAGGAGACGGGAATCAGACTTCCATGTAATTCATACTAGGCTTCCTGCGGTAGTTGGTGTTACACGTAGGTCGGGCGTACAGCGATTACATTACTTGCCCACCGCCCCCACCCTCAATTTGCTTTTTTGTTATAGAAGTAAAACCCATTTAGTTCATTTTGGCGGGTTATCAATACATAGTCGGACGACGGACGCTACAAACTGAAAGTGAAAGTGTCTGCTCCACAGAGTCCTAGCACAGAGTAGCAGGAGTCAGATTTCACACACTCTCACGGGACGAGAGAGAGAGTTGACAGACAAGGCGATGGCGGAGGATTTGGTGTCAAAGCGAAAAGCAAAAGCACCTTATTTGGCAATATTTCAGATTTAAACCCAATGCTATAATGGATCCATAACGTTAATGAGGCAATCGCAGTGCGGAGGACGGAGTGGTCACAGCTGGTGTGAGCGGCGGAGCAGCGCAGGGTGGAAACCTGCAGCCTCACAGCCAAAGCTGGACCATAGAGGCCAGACACACAGCCAGCCGACGGTAAAGATCAAAGTAAGCGCTCTACATATATTGAGCTTTGTCTTTTCTTGTAAAATGTCCGGTGTAATCGGTAACGCTGGTGTTGTCCCAAGTTTATTAACCGGTGGGAAAATTTCCTCACCGCCACATACCTGATACAGTACACACCCCACATATTGTAACTCAAGGCCTTTTGATTATAAAGAATCGGTTTGCCTCTCATTTCTGCAGTTACCGTCTACCAAAACGTACAGGGATGGAAGTAACAAATTACATTTACTCTCATTACTGTAACAAAGTTGTTGTTATTTTGAGTTTTACTTTTTTGAGTATTTTTTTAATTTGGTAATTTTTTGCTTTTCGTTACAGTGAGTACTATACATCATAAGTGTCGTACTTCACTACATTTCAAGTCACATTCATTACAGAGTAAAATCAAAAAAAGGTCTTGATAAACTGTGTGACAATGGAATAAAAGAAAGGAGATAAATCAGCAGCTGCAGCAGAGAAGGAGCTGCAGGTGTGTCTGTGGCTGCAGGAGTGCAGAGCTCCATTTCCAGAGTGATGCTCTCCGTAAATAATGCGTTATCAATGTTTGCATTCACGGGCCGGGACTAGAACTTCAAGCACAGTCAAATTAAGGATCACTGTGGGTGTGGTTAAAAAAATGTTGCATCTATCACCATAGAATGCTCCAGGGATGACGTATTTTTGTAGGCCAACCAGGAAGTTAGCATTGTCATGGTTTCCCTCAACAGAAAGCCAATGGGATTTTTTCATTGGGTTTTGGATTATTGCAGAAAATAAGCTCTGAGGCAAACACACGTTTATGATACTTACACTTTTTCTTCAGCAAGACAATCTTCACAAATGAACACCACTTTTATGAATTTTGAAGTTTGAATACTATCACCAGAGCTAATGTTAGGCTATAAACAAACTACACCACGGTTGCATGAGCGCGAGTTTACACAACGAGACCGTAAAGGAGGACGAGTCGGCGTGATGACGTTTAGTAGTCTCATTTAACCACTTGTTAGCAACCACCTTTTTTAAGACACGTAAAGGCTTCACGAAAATTCACGAGTGGGATATTTACTGACATATTTTTTATCAAAACAAAACGTTAAAATCTCTTCAGCTTGTGTTAACCACAGACTTTATTTTAAGGCATCTAACTATAAACCCATTGACTTCCATTGAGGTAACCGGAAGTGCTAAAATACTAACTCATTTCTGGGTTTTAGGACTCATTCCTGTAGCACTCGGTCAGCACGCTAAGTGACACACCCACGATGTTCATGACCTGTACAGTAGAGGTACGCTGGGTCTGGCCAACATGCTAAATGCTTAAACATGTTCGATCCTCCAGTGGTGACTTCTGAGTTCACTGAGGAACTTTTACCTTCAGTGAGGTGTGTGAGGACTTTCTGCTGTTTCAGGCTGTTAATCCCTGATGTGATCGAAGAGCCTCATTCAGCTCAAAATGTTTTGAATTTCAGGAGCCCAGTGGGACCAGAGCGGCCGAGTGGACTGGTTATACTGGGACAGAGAGGCAGAGTGGACTGGTTATGTAATGCTTTGAGAATGAACGAGTGGACAACTTGAACCAGGAGCAGATGTGGAGGACTTTGCGGTGCCCCTCAGACAGGTGAGTTCAACAACACACTGCTGAACTCTCCAGATGAGAACGTCAACAACCACTTTGTTGCCTAACAGCGTAGTTGCGGATGCACGTTACGCGATGTGTAAAAACTGTGCAGCCTCTCCTTTGCTATAAGATGCGTGTTTGTAGCTTCAGCCGCTGTGGAGTTTATATTGTTGACATATCCACGTTGTCTGCTTTGGTGATGTTCTATTCTTTTGTTGTTTCTAAAAGAAGTTTCCGAATTTTTGTTCAATTAAATGAGTTTTGTCTCTAATCTGGTTAATTCTTGGCTGAGGAAAAAAAAAAAGAAGAAAGATTCTTGGCTACACTGAGGAAGCAAGTTTCAGCTTATATTTATAATTGATAATCGGTTTTATGACTGCAGAGTGTCCGTCTGTTGGTTTGGACAGAAAGTTTCTTGTTACTGATGTTGTTACACTTGTGTATAAATTGACATTTAATGCAATCTCTTTCATAGCCTAAAGATGTTTTTTTTAATTTCACATTAGTATCATATATCACCATACCTTTCCCCCACTTCCCTTTTTAAATTGGAAAGCAGTGACGTTTACTCAGAGTATATTATAACTGACCTACTTTTTTATTTTACTTAAGTACATTTTCAAGTACTTTTACTTTTACTTGAGTAAAGTAACCATACTTTTACTTGAGTACAATATTCTAGCACTCTTTCCACCTCTCGACAGTCGTAATTATGAGGCGAAGCACTTCTGAATATCGGTAGGTCATTGCAAAAAGAGCTGATCAGTGGACTGGGAGTGCTGTGTGCTTGTTAAATGTTTCCAGATTATTAATGAAAAGCCTTACTTCACGTACTAACAGGTACCATGAACTTCTCCCAATATTGCCCATCAGGCCCAATTAAATTACCACGTTTTGTAGTCAAGGTTGGTTTGTATTCTCATATGATGGTAGGCCAAGTACTGGGGCTACACTCAGGTTCAAAGTATCATCACACTTTGTTCTAATTAGCAGTAAAAAGTACCGTAAGAACTCAGCACTCTAACTTTTGCTCTATGTATTTTCAACTAAAACATTGGCTAATTTATGGCGATATGCATACAACAATATCAAAAAACTATTACATAATGAGAAGCACTTTTATGTTTGAGTGCAGGAGCATGCAGTAAATATGGAATATGTATTAGACACCCCTCTGGAAGGAAAGCACCTTTAGTTTAAATAGTTTAAAGTGATAGTCATCCCAGAGGTCGCGTTAACCGAATATTTTCCATAATTGACTGAATTCTTTTAACAATGACGGAAAAATCTGAAGGCTGTCCGTCATTTTGACGGACTGGAGGAGGACTTTGAGCGTGTCTGAGGTCTTCCAGGTCACAGAGGTGCAGAAGGAGCTCAAGCTGCAGGATTTCCTCCCGGTGAAGGGAGTGCTTGCAGGATCAGGAAATCCCACGTTCAGTGAATCTGGTCATTCCAGGCTCCAGTGTGGCAGCAGAGCGCTGGTTCAGCCTTTAGAACAAAATGAAAAGGGTCGTGATAAGTCGTCTGTCCGAGGCAAAGACTAGGGAAAAATATGAATCATCTGCTTCTGTGTGTTGACATGAAAAGAGAACTCATGGTCGGCGTCGTGTCTCTGTTCATCTTTTCTCTGCATGCTCTTACAAATGCATAATCTTTAAGCTTGTTCAGTATATTTATTATCAAAAAAACATAAGCACACAGCGATGCCACAGCGACACAGCTACGCACACAGCGACGCACACAGGGACAGCGACGCACACAGCGACGCACACAGCGACACACACAGTGAGCTCTGCCGCCGTGTGTCCCGTTGTGAGTTAGTCTTCAGTCCAATACTCTAAATTTATTGAAAAAAGATAGGGCTGTGTATGAACACTGGATTTTTTTGCAGTGCACACATGCAGAATTGATAGGTAGCGGACCGTGAGGAGATATTTGCTGAATTTGACAAAAAGTGTATTGGATTAGAATCACAGACTCTGCCTTTGGATAGGCCATTAGTGTTATTAAAAAATGAAAATAAAAATGACGGGTAATAAATTATGACAGAATTTTTGACGGACAGAGATAATGTCTGACGCAATCCGAGTCAGCCCAGAGGAAATAACAAACTACAAACTCTTTACAGCCAATTTTCAAGCCTGCACAGATGATTTCATACTCAAAAGATGCAGGTGTCACTTTACAGTAACAACTACTTGATAAACTATCATATCACTTAGCTAGATGGCAATAAGGTTTTATTGTCTGCTATACAACATTGACATACACAGCCATGGGTCATATAACAGCATAGGTTTTCATGTATCATCTTTTTCATTTTAAAGGGACTAATTTGATATTCTTTCACTTTCTCAATCCAGCCGCCGTCTCTCTATTAGTTTATTGCGATTGTTGCGTGGCAGAAAGCTGTTTTGTTCATATCCGCTTTCAGCTTCTGTTGTCGACACAATGATCTTCATTCTTCCATCTCCATAGATTTAAAAGCTGTGCAGGCTTCCACTCACTGCAACACACACAATATTCTCAATCTTTGTTGCCATGGTTTTATAACGTCCTCAATTGCCTCCGCAGCCGCTCTCCGTCTGTCTCGTTGCCTCGGGTTGCAGCTTGTTCTTGCCTTCTTTGCAACTCTACAAAATGTGTTGTTGGGTTTTGGTTGTAGTGACAAAACACTCAGTCATGAAGGGTTTCACAGTGACATCCCATAATACAGAAATAAGTCGGCTATTGGAAACGACTTCTTTGCAAAATTTCCTGAGTTTCATTCATCAAACCTACAGAGAAACTGACTGGACAACAACTGACCCAAACACAAACACCATCCTACAAACTGACCTAAATTTCGAAATTTGTAGATTGTTTATTCATTTATGCAGACAAACTTTTAAGGAATAGTTTGACATTCTTTGGAAATACATGTTTGCTCTCTTGGCAAGAGTTAGATGAGAAGATCAATACCACTCCCCATACGTGTCTCTTAAATATACTGCAACCCTACAGCCTGCAGCCGGTTAGTTTAGCTTCGCATAAAGACTGGAAACAGAGGGAAAAAGCTAGCCTGGCTCTCTACAAATGTTAAACAATCAACATCACTAATTAACATATTATATTTTGTTTGTCTAATTTAAAAGTTTAAAAAGATTTTTTTTAAAAACAAAGTTGTGATTTATGTTATTGGCTAGACTGCTTCTTGGCCCAATGCGGTGACTTCCCGGAGTCAACGATGTTGCCTGGCAACTAGTGGTAGACAGTCACGGGATGCATCTTTTTAAGATTGCAAACAATAAAACAGACAACAAAAATACAGTATCTTACCATCTTAAAGTCTTTTCAGACCAAATGTGACTAATTTGTGTGAATAAATTTTGGATTAACTAAAAACTTCGAACCCATCCCCCCAGCTTTAGTTTCAGTCTTGTGTAGCCGAGGGTTACGCTGCTCCTATACTTTATGAAGACACATTCACTGAAACAGGGCTT
Organism: Adelosebastes latens; assembly: GCA_916700685.1. Lineage (NCBI taxonomy): Eukaryota > Metazoa > Chordata > Actinopteri > Perciformes > Sebastidae > Adelosebastes > Adelosebastes latens. The sequence goes on from CAKAKR010062904.1 coordinate 44,693, forward strand.
ACTAGAGGGAACTAAAGTCATTCACAACTCAACTAAATAACTTACACGGGTTTACAGTTAGCTGTTAGCTGCCGAGCTAATGCGCTCTAGCGGTGGAGGATGAGAGATATGGCACTCGGGGTATGACACACGCGCAGTGTAACTGAAGCTGCGGCCGTGCGTTGCGATTGGTTCAATTTCGGCGAGGGCAGACCAGATTTTACTGCGCATGTGTTATACCCCAAAGATATGACGCATACTCAGCCTCCTTCCATAGGACAGCAGCAGGAAGAGGTTGCAGCTGCCCAGAGCCCGTATGTACGTAGTATCGCGATTCAGTTTTTCGTCTCGACGATGCATTTCGTCTCGACAATGCATATCGTCACGTTTTTATATCGCGATATTTCGTGGCACGATATTTCGTCACACCCCTAGTGGTGTTAAATCAAATTTGCGTTACTGCGTTATTATCGCATTATATATATAAATATTTTGCATTTTCGTTTTCAGCCCCGGTGTGAAAAGGCCTTAAGACATATTCTGGATCAGCATATGAGTCCAGATCCGAAACCAAATCTAAACATTTGTCCCACAGCCAATAGCATACTCCACCACATTTCATTAATGCTGTTCACTTTTTTAAATATCCTGCTAACGGGACTGAAAACATAATCTCCTTGACAGAGGAAACACTGAACACATTAAATGTAATGTACTTGATGTATTTTTAAAGGATTAAAAGATGAATAAAACAAAAGTATTATAACTTAATGAATGGTCAGATTATGTGGGAATAACACCAACACCAACAATGGGGATAACACAAGTATAAGGCCGAGTTTCAAATATATATCTATATCCCAGGCAATGGCTGCCATCTGACAGAAATAAAAGGAAAGAGGGAGGAAGCACAGAAAGAAAGAAAAAAAGAAAGAAAGAAAGAGGGGGCGGTGGAGAGGAGGAAGAATGGATGGGGATGGAGAGAAAGAAGCCAGCGCAGTGATCTTTCATCATAATCCTGTTACTGTTGAATAATTTAAGTATCTCCTTGCAGACATTAATTTCCTATCATCTACTTTGCCTCTAATTCACTGGGAGAATTAATGAGGATTGACATGGCCGCTCTTTCTTGTGCCGTGAAAGCCAACATGGAGCTGTTGATAAGCGGGACGTGGTGGCGGAACAATGGGCAGCTGGTTATAGCCTAATCGTTTATTTTACATTTCATCCCGGCTTTCATTAGCTTCCAAGAAAATAGGGCATGGAAATATATGAAATAATGTTAATCATCGACAGTAATAATGATTATCAAATTTATCAAAGTACTACAGATATGCTGCAAAAAAAGTCAATATACTTTAAAGTGAATATCATCATCTTTAGTGTGCATTATCTTCGAAAGGTCACCTCTATGCATTGTAGTCGACATGTCGAGGACAAAGCCATGCAACTGATAGGCCATCTGTTTCAGAGATTGATAGCTCGCCGCTGCTATCAATGATACGCCCATGTGCCTCTTAGCATTCTGTAGATCTTCATTGTTTTTCTTCAAGGACATCAGGGGTAAACGACACCATATAAGATGACATTGTACACGCAGGAGAAAGAGAAATAAAGAGAGGATAGTCCAAAACAATGCACCGCTGTCAACAGTGTTACCATAATAGGTTTGAAATACGGTGTTGTAACATCGCGCAGCTCTTTGAGCTCGTCAGTTTAGGCTGGAAGGAGAGGAGCATCGCCGGGAAGAGTGGGGGGGTGCAGCTTCAAAGATCTGTCATGTTCCAGGCCGACTTTAATGGCTGAGCGGGAGACATTCCCATCATTGACACCCAGAGGAATTTTCTAAAAGATAAAAAACGGAGTCTAGATGTAGAACGGTGAAGGAGAATTACCTTAATTTCTGTTTTATATGTTTTTGTGAATGGAAAATCACCCTAGCTGTTCCTTCCTTTTGTTTAGACTTTTTTTTGTCAGTGAAACTTGAGACTGTTGGCACTTCTATGCTCTCCTGCGTTCGTTGGGGACATTTCCTACTCTTTTCGAAGTAATTCAAATCATTCAGAGTGAAAAAAAAGAAAATATCTGTGCGAGATATGAAGTCAACAATGCTCTTGGCACTTGTGATAGCAATTTAATTGAAATGTCAGTCGAGAGACGGGGACTCCAAATCCGCAGAATCTGTGTTTTTGTCTCTCCGGTGTCCTCATCTCACGCTCTTCTCTTCTTCTCTTTCTCACTTTCTCTGCGTCTGAGTTACAACTTCATCTTTCAGCCATAGCCGAGGGCATGCATCAGGTGACGCACTCAATGTCGCACTCATTTGACCCATCACCCCAACAATGGAGGCTGACCCTGAGCTGCTCCTCCAATTAATCACCTGACCTTCCCTTCACGCCACCGGCCGCCCTCTCTCTCTCTTCACCCTCCTATCCGAGTTGACCTGAGGCGGCCGGAAAAAAAACCTCCGCTGCTTCCCCTGCCTACGAGGGTCAAAAGACAGTCGTCCGCCATTTCGCATGACTGCCAGTAAATCTGACGGAAGTAAATACCCATCAGCGTCTGGGGGCCATGAGCGGGCTTCCCGCCCCCTCTTCAACTTCGACGTAGTTCAACCTTATTATACTCAGCTGGGAGGAGAATTGCGGTGCATGAGCAGAGAGAGCCGTATTTAGAGTTAATTGCCTCTGGCAGGTGAGGACATCAGTTCCACCGTGTGCCCAGGCAGATGGCTCACTGGAGGCAGGTTCAATCAACTAATTGTAAAGTTCTGATAGGGCTTCAGGGAGGCGTTGACCTAGAGCCGAGGTTAAGGGACATGACACGGACCGAACGGCTGAAGGTCTGCGCAGGGCGGATTTTATTTTGCAAATGTTCTACATGTGCTAAAGCACACTTTCAAACCCTGTCTGCACCTATAGAGATATATTTGAAAACGGATATTTTCCCCTCCGTTAAAAAAAAAGAAAAAAAAGATCTGTCCACACGGCCTTCGTTTCACGAAATATCTCCGTCCACACTCGAAAAAGACTCCAAGTGCTCGCCGTAATATTTACAAGTCACCACAAGTGAGATCACAAGTTAAACCTGCAGTAGGCAGAATAAGTTATTGTTGGTGGGGGGCTGAGATTCCTGGCCGAAATGCACGTCTGTCCGCAATCTTTGTTATTGTTTCTGGCGCATGCTCATTACACAAAGCAACAATGGGCATGACCAAAATGAGGAGAGGACGTCATCGTTTTCCAAATGCTCCGTTTTACATGTCCTCACCACTACAAAGTAACCAGAGTTTTTAAAAATCTGCACCTTAAGCTGGGGACACACCAAGCCAACATCGAAGAACGAAGGCCACCAGTTGTGTCGCCTCACTTCGCCTTTGTCTTACCCAAAAAGCACACCGCAAAGACTACAGCTGACAGCCAGTTAGCACGTACGTTCTGCGCCTGCGTGAGATGAAATAACTCTCCACACCAGCAGGCGGCGGTACTCTGTATTCGTCATTCAAAAAGGGAAACTGGAAGACCGAGGACTGTGGATATGCAAGCTGTTGTTATGATGCATACATGAAAAAAAGCGGCCTTTGCCGACCATTTTCACACCACTCTCACTCACCACTTAGCTTCATTCCGGACGGCCATGTCGTTGTGAAAATATCCCTGTATTTGAATGATCAGATGAGATGAAGATGAAAAATGAGAAGAGCCTTCTGTGCTTTCCTCATTTTCGTTTCTCTTCTCGTGCACTGATTCATTTAAGATGAACAGCCAGTCAGAGGGATTTCTCTCACCGACGGGCTCCGCCGCCGATTCAACATGCTGAATCGGCCGAGAAACCTCCGACACAGGAAGACGGTGCGGGACACAACGCAAAAACTAAGCCGACAGATGCTCACCGACGGCCCCAAGCTGTCCGACGGCCGACCGTCGGCTTGGTGTGTCAGGCCTTTCGAAGGCGTTTTCAAAAATATCCTTTTTTGTGACCCAAATCTCAGTTTGCATGTTGACGAGAGGCCAAAACGTAGAGGAAAATATTGTTTTTAAATATCTGTATACGTGTAGACAGGGCCTTGGACATTCCTGCACCTCTAAACACCATGTAAAGCGTGTGTGCAGGCTTCTGGAATTCACAACACACACATACCGCACGCAGGTATGCATAAACACGTATAAAGCAAGGCCCTCGCTCAAGCACATGTCCTTGCAGTTGCCTTGAGCTGTGGCCTTTATTGCTGTGGGAATTGGGGGAGATGTAAATAAAGTTGTAGGCTGAGGTGAAATGACTCTGCTGGCAAAAGCAAAAGGCAAGGAAGCCAATACAGAGAGAGGCCAAAGAAAGGTGATAGTCAACAGGGACCAATCAACATCCACAACTGTCAGATGCCCTGATGTTTTCTTTATTTTTGCACAGCTTTTCCACTGTCTTCATTTCAAAAGCTAAAGGTACAGAAGCGACCAAAGGTATTTGTATAAAACAGGCTAGAGCCAGACACTCGGACAAGATATGAAACAAGATAAAGTGGGAGGAAGAGACGGAGACGGGTGAGGTGAGATGGATGGAACGTACTTCAGAGAGCAGAGGGAGAGTGATGACAGGTCAGGTTTGCCCATGGGGCTTGTGTCAGTGAATAATCTTCACATTAGCGTTGACTCATTTAAATAATATGGATCACTCAGCAGATACAATGTTGCTACAGGAATATTAAACCATCAGCTGCCTTTTAAACAACGTTATCTTTGCAAATAAAAACCAGACCTTGGGGTTGAGGTTTTGGATGTTTAAAGCTACTAAGAGGAACTTTGATTTTGTGTTGACCCTTTTAGGGTTGTCACGATTCTCCAAATCCATGATTCGATGTGACTTTTGATTTTAAGGTCACGATTTGATTCGGTTTTTGATTTAACACATGACATTGTTACTTTGGAGTCATGTGGAGATCATTGGTTGTATGCCCTGACAAGCTGTCATTTACACTTTCAAATTTGGTTTTGTTGTCATTTATTGTCACGCTTCTTTCTCTCCTCTCTTTTTCTCCTCTAATCGCTGTTTGTGTCCCATGGGTGTCACTGAGTGTGAAGGCGGAGCTTGTGTGTGCAGAGCTGAGAAACGGTATTCAGCAGTCCGCTCTCTCTGTCAATATCAGCTGCTCTGATTCAACAATGTTGAGCTGAAAAAACGTACGTTGGATATCTTCCACAGAGATAAACAAAACATTAATTTTGGACCTGCCAAAATTTTTTAAATGATTAATTCACAATCATAATAATTCTTTTCAGGAAAGGCCATACTTTTATTTGGCACCTCACTTTTTTTTTAAATATTCGTCTACATAAAAATGTTATCAATAAGACCTTGACTTGAGACTGCTTCATAACCAGTTAAAAGTTCCTCACAGTAACTTTAATTACCTAAATACAATAGTATGCTATGCTTAAGAGTAAAATAATGGTGAGAGACAATTTCCACTATTTGAACCGTCTCACGTCAGTGTGTCCCACACACTAATATTTCACCTTAAAGTATACATCTTGAAGTCAAACTTGTCAACACGCAATCCCAGACTTCTGTAAGCTTATTGTACAGTATTACCTATAGACTTCAGTACCAATTAAAGCTATAATACATTCACTTTTTGACAATAATTAACAGATTATCATCTCTGTTTGTTTGTGTGCTTCTCCCCTGAAAACCTGATTTCGGAGAGTAACATTTTAGCATTAAGTTGCCTAAATAAGAAAATCTTTCATGCTGAGTTGCAGGTAAAGGCAGACGAGCACTGTGTGCAATGAGCTGGTGATTTAGGGGTACAAAAAAATAAATGTCTGGACGACCGTTCTTTCAATCACATTTAATGACTATATTTCAGCATATAGTTAAGATCAACTTTGCTTCAGCTTTGAAATATAGTCATTAAAACATTTAACCTAATTGAAGTTTCAGTCTAGACGTCTAGACGACTTCTGACCCACAAATCACCAAACGCATGCTGGGACACTATGCTCAAGATATCTAAAATTCACCAATTCAAATACTGGATTGGTGAAACCATAGAAACATGGCAACTTGGATATGAATATGTAACGGCACAATTTATGTTTTTTCAAATGTAAACTAAACTAAACTCAAAAAACATGACTGGAGCCTGCTATCACATGTTGATCACCAGATTATTTCTCAGACTACATCCATGTCTGATTTAGTCTGGTCCCAGACCCTCTGACTCAACTGACCACATCTCTGATTTGTTCAACAATTCATGGCGTTGTGCTCATACAAGGCTGCTTCCCTTGGCTGGAGAAACAGTCGACCAATAGACCTTTTTCACGGCAGACATTTTGACATGTCATAGTGGGAAAAGCACAGGTGTATTCATTAACATTAATGATAGCTGCAGTCCAATTAGGGGAGGCCCTGGTATTGTGCATGCTGGCTCGCTGGAATAGCTCACTGGGACCCTTAATGGTACTGTGCCATTGTTAATGTTAACAATGTGCTTTTCCTACTATGACAAGTCAAAATGTCTGCTGTGAAAAAGGCCCATTATAGCTTAGAAGGCAAGATTATTAATTGGGATTTAGCTAGCTACCTAGCTACATCCATGAAAACTAGAGGCAGAAAAATGGGCGCAAAATTTGGCAAAAAATGTGGACGAGAACGACACAGCTGTAGGTTGTTGTAAGTAGGCTAAGAAATAGCATCTCTTAAAGGTGCTAAATTCGATATTCAGAGCATATCTGTTGCCTCCACATGGCTCTCAACATGGCGACAGCTGAGCCGGTGGCTAGCAGTTGACGATGCAAGCAGCTAACAGTGCAAACCACGGCAAAACAGTGCTGACAGAACTAACAGTGTCACCCAGGATGTGCGCCGGGTTTTGAAGCAAATTTTCGTAGTGGCCAAACAGTGGAATTACAACTTCCGTGTCTGTCATATGATGCCATTGGGCCCAAAAAGGCATTTTCCCATAGACTTACATAGGGAAAGAGATGTCTGAAAAGGCCTTAGCCAAGGCCAAGTCCGTATTTTTCGTCCGAAATTATCACACGTTTAAAAATAAATACAACCTGACGTTGTGTCAATCATGACACAGAGTGACTTCATTCTCTGCTCAGGTAGTCATTAATCCTCTATATTTTTTACATAGCAAATAGTTGTTTGATGCCATGTTAATGCTCTGGATGTCATATAGAGAACCTTTAAATAAATCTTTGTTAATGGTGATAAAGGTTGAGTTCCCTACTGATTACGGTTAGTAGGGTTAGTGACCAACAAATGAATCCCCCTTCCCAACATCAGCTAAAGTGAAGACAATATCAGTCTGAATAAATGAAGGGAAATCAGGGAAATCAGGCTTATTAGTATCTTCAAATTACTTACTGTATTACTAGACATGAAAATCACTAAATCAATTCAACATCTGTATTCTACCATGTTTCATTACTTCGAACAACATCACTCAGGTTAGCAGCACTGCCATGCAATTACAAATCACTGTTCTGCTGCATAAAATGAGAAAACCTACATGGTCTTTTGAGCATGAAGCTGACCGGTGCAATTGAAGGCAGGAGGTCATGGATGAGTTCATGTTCACGTGGTTGCTGCTTCAAAGCAGCAATAAACTCTAATGTTGTTTTGGATACACAGTTTTAAATAGGGTTTCTTGAGGCCACCGCAACCCCCCGAAGGAACACATTCACTTCGCTGATGTTGGTATAAACCTTTTACTAAACGTATAAAAGTTGTCTCAGGCTCTCGTTGACAGTGTTTTTATTAAAATGTATAAAAGAAATCATAAAAACAGTGTGACACAGGCACCGGGAGCAACTTTGCTCGGGGAAAGTCCTTTTGTTTACTGCGATGTCGATCAGGCATCAGTTTAGATGGAACATGTAATGCCTCTCAGCAGCTGGCAGCTCTGCCTTCTCTCTGACAGGATATTCGTCATAAAATGTGATAGTCTCTCATTCCTCACTGAGACACTCAAAGTCAGCTCCCCCCCTCTCCCCTTCCCTCTTGCAGATTATACATTCGATCCACTTTGGATCTCTCTATTCGTCATGTGTGAATTGTTTAGCTGTTGACTGCGCCGTGTTGTGGTGATGCAGTTGATAAACGCCAACGGGGGCGACTGCCAAAACCTCACCTTGGTGAAAACATAAGAGCTGAAAACAGCCAGACATGACTGAAACCTCACCTTGACTTTGATGGGTCACAACAGGAGCAAAACAGCAACGAGCTGCTGTGGCTCAGCCAGAGAAACAGCCAAGCGAGAGTTTGAGGGATGAGTTGAGGTGGCATTATACTCATCAGGCACAATGACAGCTCTGGTGGATTGGATTTGTCTCCCTTTTTTCCCCCCAGCCATAACTCATTCTGCCCGTGCTGCCACTGAGCCGCAGCAGACGGAGAAAAGGAGTGTCGTTTCAGTGGGTTATTGAATTGTTTTTGTGCTCTTATTTTAGTGCAAATGAATCCAGTTCATATTTGAGTGCAATGCTTTTAACTCAAGGTGTCAAATGAAGTGTGTTTCACAAGCTGCTTGGCATTGGGAGGACTGTGCTCCTTTCACTGAGCAACACTTTGTGTGTGTGTGTGTGTGAGAAAGTTAATGGTCTCTGTGTGTTCCCACATATGTACTGTATGTGCGCACACACTAATACGCATTAGTGGGCAAGCAATAGGGATCCAGACAGCATTCACAGAAGTACGAGTGTCGGATGTTGGGTTGACATAGCAACCGTGATGAGAACTATAAATCACATTAATGGTGCCTCTCATAGTGCCTCCATCTTGATCAAATTCAGGTGCTGAAGGAATGACGCGGCCGTGCCCAGAGTGCACCCTAAGATGTCAGAGAAAAAGGAAATAATGACGGCATGTCGCAGTGACAAGTTGATAGTTCCATGTGCGTTTTTTCCGTCAATGCCGTAATATCTCTCTCTTTATAGATGCTGCCCATCACCACAGATGTGTTAAGAGAGGGGCAGTAAGGTAAAGAGCGGATGAGGGTAAATTCACTCTCATTGTTGTTGATAATTGCTGAATCAGTGCACGAGATTCATATGTTGTCCTGAGTCTGACAGAGAGAACTGCATAAAAACACAGAGGCGAATGAAATAGAATGTATTTTAAACTGTTATCAATGTATTTCACCGTTATTATAAATGAGGCGCTCTTATAGAAAGTCCTGTGAAAATGGGTCCACAAATGAAACAGCATATGGATCAGCACTTCAAACATTTTGTACCTGGCAGGCAATGAGAGAAAACATACTCTTGTGTTAACATTCCAAAGTGTTGATACCATTTGTTACACAGATTTGGTGCTAAATTTAACCGTTTTTCACCACTCCAGAATTGATAAAAATGATCAGTAATCCCTCCAAAATACCACATTAAGACACCGAGACCTTGAGGAACACCATAGAAAAAGCCATGTTTTGATTTAGTATCAAAAACTTTTGATATTTGGAGATTTCTGCAAGAATTTTTTCAGCGATTTGATGGCGAGCACTTGTGTTCTGGAAACTGCTCAGAAACCCCCTTTTTGTCAATCTAGCTAGGAAAGCCATCCATCCTCTGAATGCTCTAGGTCTGTAGTTTGTGGCTGTAAAGTTTCATGAGGCTGTGATTATCCTAGAGGTCACAACAGGTCATTTTATACTGTGAGGTCAAGTTTAAAAAAAAAGGTCTCACTACTGGCTACTATGGGGACTAACAACATCACACGTGAACAGTTGGGCTCATTGGATCCATAAGAGTCTCAGCTTTACAGTGATACCCAATTTATGCAATTCCAAGACTGTTTAGAGACCCCAGTATGCAGAAATATTCAAATACACCATATACACCATAAAATGCGTTAAAGAAAGTGGCGTTAAAACAAATTTGCGTTGACGCGTTATTAGTGTGTGTGTATATATATATATATATATATATATCATAGCATGACATGGTTGGTACCAATGGAGTCATGGATACTTTCATATGATATCTGTAGCTTCACTGTAGCTCTAAAATTGAACCTGCTACAGCCTCTGATAGACAGTAAAGTTGGTCAGGATTGCCTGCAATCCTGCAGGTCTAAGGGGGTTAATTGATATTTTCGGCCACATGGGGGCAGCAGAAGCTGTAAATATAACACTGACATATTACATTATGAACTTTATATGGCTAACTTGTTAGAAAAGAGGTATATACACATCCAGTAGACATAGAGCACCATTAGGTTTCATTTTTGTTTCCCCAGACAAAACCTTTTAGCTCTGTTTTGGTCTCCACCAACTCCCGAGGGAAATATCTTTCCTTTTAGCTGCTAAATGCTCCGCTATGTTCACCAGCTAGCTGGTCTGTCTGCTGTTTGGTGCCCGACAGGTAGCTTAGGTGTATCAGAGGTATTTCTCTGAAGACAGCTGCCTCTTGCTGCTGGAAACGAGGTTGATGAGAGCTGTTAGACTGAACCAAAACCGTAAAGTTTCAGGCAGTAAAACCAAAACAATGAGCCAATAGATGCTAAAACAGAGTGAGCTGAGTGGAACTGCAGAGTGAGGTGGTCTTTTTCTATGGGTTCATTCATTACTTATTTCTTCAGTCGTTAATATTAAAATATTGATGAGAGCATCTTTAAAAACCAGTAGACCCTGATATGTAATGCATATCTCTCGTAAGATAAGTCCAAGCACAGATCCAAGCCCTCACTGTCATTTACTCGCTGCTCTGCTCCTCTACAGGCTCGTGGCAGTGCCCGTGGCCTTTGAGTTTAGAGGGAGTGGGCTAAAATGAAATTGTCAATTTGAAGTCAGACAAAAAGCTAAAGAAGCATTTGTTCACCCCCACCTCATCCTTCACAACCCTACACAGCCTTAAGCCTTCACTTAGACAGCAGCAAAGATACACATCTGCACACAACACACCCTGCGTGCTCCTGCAGTTCACTGGAAAATATCCGCCGCTCAATCTGTAAATTGTTACTTTAGCTGGAAATCCTTTAAAGGCAATGTATCATTAATCTTTAATGTGATCAGTGAATAAGGTGTATATACCGTATTTTTATCTATATCATATTTTTGCTGCAGTAATAACTAAATTCACTCTCAGGGATCAATAGGGTTCATCTCATCTTCCTCCTTTAACAAGGCAGCAGTAAAAATGTCTTCCACAACCAATCATACAGGCCCATATATATATATATATATATATATATATATACATCACAATTAATCAAATGATTGTCCATAGTTAATCGTGATTAATCACAAATTAATCACACATTTTTTTATCCGTTGAAAATGTACCTTAAAGGGAGATTTGTCAAATATTTGATAGTCTTATCAACATGAGAGTGGGAAAATATGCTTGCTTTATGCAAAGTCATGTATTTATTTATTATCGGAAATCAATTAACCACACAGGTACTGCATTTAGCTTAAAAATATGCTCAAATCATGACATGGCAAACTGCAGCCCAACAGGCAACAACAGCTGTCAGTGTGTCAGTGTGCTGACTTGACTATGACTTGCCCCAAATTGCTTGTGATTATCATAAAGTGGGCATGTCTGTAAAGGGGAGACTCGTGGGTACCCATAGAACCTATTCTCATTCACACATCTTGAGGTCAGAGGTCAAGGGACCCCTTTGAAAATGGGTATGCCAGTTTTCCCTCGGAAAAATGTTGTGTAAGTTTGGAGCGTTATTTAGCCTCCTTCCTGACAAGCTAGTATGACATGGTTGGTACCAATGGATTACTTAGGTTTTTTAGTTTCATATGATGCCCGGATCTTCACTCTAAGCTACAACCTAAAATTGCATGTTGCGTTAATGCGTTAAAGAAATTTGTGGCGTTAAAACAAGTTTGCGTTAACATTGACCTAATATATTTATTAGGGCTGCACAATTAATCCAAATTTTATTAAAATCGCAATATGGCCTACAGCAATTCTCAAATCGTAGGAGGCGCAACATTTTTTAAAGGTGAAATGAGTGTCAAAATACCATTTAAAATAAAATATTGTGATGCTGCAGAGATGTCCTGGCCTACACATCATTTTCTACAGACTTAAGGAACCGATCCCCGCAAAAATTACACCATGATCATTTTATTATATTCTTTAATGAAAATGAGAATAATGTATCATTCCCTCTAATATCCCAAAACATATAGCAATTGCAATATATATATATTTAGTTAGTTCTCCAGTTGTTCAAAGTTTAATCTTCTGTGTCTGAAGTATCATCAGTCAAATGGGTTAACATTATTTTGAAAACACCACCATGCAGTGGTGAGAGGCACTATTTTACCAAAAAATCTCAATCAGTTCTGTCTGACAAAGCATGCAGAAAGCAACCCACAGTCCTCCCCTAAAGATGAAACTGAATTGTGTGTCTGTTTGTAGTATGCTGAGCAGTAGTTATCATTGCCACTCTGCAGGTGACTCTGTTTGACTAAACCCTAAAGGGTCCTTTTACTCTAGGGGCCTTCATTTTCACTGGGACGTTAGCACAGTGCCTGGTCAATCATCACCCTCGTGCATGTCAAAACACACAAAGCCATGTACCGTGATCTCCCCCTGACATGAAGGTGGCAGCCGCCCTGAGGCGTGACCAGGGTTGGAGGGCATGAATCAAGATCACCATAAACAGAATTAAAAAGAATAAATACTTAGCTATCATAGAGGCCGAGTGATTTATTCTACACATTCACAGCGCTGGCTGAAAAGCGGCCCCCGAGAAATCAATATGTAATTATAGACATCCTACCCTGGGCCGTTCCTCTCCCAGCGTCCACCTCCCACCACCTGCCCCGCACCAACACTACCACCCTCAAAACAAATGTCAGAACAGCACAGGGCCCGGAACAACAAGAACAAGAAATAAAAGACTTCTCCCTGGTGAGCACAGCCTTGTGTTTTAGACTGTTTACTGTCTGTACCTGCACCGTTTTGTGTCTTGGAGCCATTTTAAATTTCTGTTTCTTTTGGATTTGGTTCAACTTCATGCACATTTTATGTTTGATGTATAATGCCTTTTTTGGTGAGGAGGAAGCCTAATGCCACAAAAACTTACGACAATAAAGTAAGAATTTCTACACTATGAGATACATTATTCAAAATAATAAAATAGTCAGAATTTTCAACTTACTAAGTCAAAATTCAAAGGAATAGTTTGACATTAGCTTAGCATAAAGACTGGAAATGGGAACAGCTAGCCTGGCTCTGTCCAAAGGCCAACCAGCACAACTAAATCTCATTGATCTCAACTTATCCTCATACAACGGTTAATATGATATTCTGCTCGTTACATGCCTGCAGTCTTTTCAAAATAAACTTCGGTCTTCACAGGGAACAATTTGTTTAGGTTGAGACAATAAAACTACTTAGGTTTAGGAAAAGGTCAATTTGGATAGGTTTAGGCAACAAATCAACTTAGTTAGGTTTAGGAAAAGATCACGGTTTGGGTTAAAATAACTCCGGAAGCAGCGTAACTTAAGTAGGAAAGTTACGCGACAAATAAATCATCGTTGACTTCTGGTTTCACATGGGATACGAATACCCGTCTCCTCGGCGAAAGTCCAGTCTTTTTTTATCCATCCATTCACCCACACATCCTCCTCCCTACGTGGCGTTTGTCACTCTTTATACTTCCTGGTTCACGATTATGTGGATTACATACGATTTGATTTCATGGGATGTATATGAATTAATGTTCATCTACTGTCGTAGGTATAGCTACAAATGGTATACTACGTATACTACGAACATCCTGCTAATTTACACGTTAAATATTGTTTGTTTAGTCTAGTCCTGCTTCGAGGAAGCTTAGTGTAAAGTGAAAAAATTTAGCAACCGTGTGTGTTAAAAAATGTTCCAACTTGGGCAAAAAAATAGCAGTTAGCTCTAAACTGGAGAGAAAATGACACAAAGTTCCTAATAAGTTTTGATGTCGGTTAGAAGCTGAGCCGTCACACAAATACTCTCTGTGCAAACACACTGTTGCGTACTTTGCTTGCTAGCTACAGCTAACGTTTGTATATTGGCTGTTTCTGGCAAATAAAGACTGACTGAAGAAATACTCAGCAGTCAAATTGTACAAATGCGAGACATTTATTGAATCGGTGATATCAAACTAACCATTAGTTACTAAAACATTAATTTGATACTTTAATTGGTAAATTAAATAAAATATGATAATTGTTTTGATATAATATTTGCTTATCATTACATTTTCTGACTTACTAATGCATGATTCTGACTTATCTTACCTATCGCATAATTTTGATTAAATAATTTTTTGATTTGTTTTTTTTTGTCATTTCTTATTACTAATCATGATGCTTTATTTTGCCAGACACTAATGGGCTTCCATAGTTTTAGGAACTATCTGTGCATCTGTGAAGAGTGAAAGCGATACAGTTTTATACCATGAATATATGTATGATATATAATGTAATATAAGAGGGAGTAGCTTATGTGAAAATGAAAGAATGTTTTTATTTTAGTTGCCTTTGAGTGATTGATGAGTCAACACTTCAGCGTTTGAGGAACATTTTATTGGATTTCTAAAGCAATTCACTCTCAGTCCCTCAGTGGCTTCTTCTTTTTAATGGAAACCACTGAAATGTGTGTGTACTGACAACGTGATCTCATCCTTACTCTTCATATTTTGCTGCTTGGGCAGAAGACCAGGTCACTATAATGACAACGGGGGTAGCCTTTTACGTAGTATCTTTACGCTGAAGGATAACGTTGGTGATTTTTGGTTAATGTTGTAACACATGGTTAACATTGTGAAATGGTGGCGATTTGGTTTAGGCAACAAAACCACTAAGTTATGGTTAGAAAAAACTTTATGGTTTGGCTTATAATAAGTATGCTTGTCGTAGCGTCTTGTGATGTAACGTATTTCTTGTGACGTAACGTCTTTCTTGTGACGTAACGTTGTTCTTGTGATGTAACGTCCTGTGACGTAGCGTCTTGTGACGTAACGTCTTGTGACTCAGTGACGCTGCGTAACGTCGCCAGTAAAAAGCATTCAACTTTTGGTTTCACATGGGGGACCCATGCTGGTCCCCTGGTGTCCGTTGCTCTGCGTGTAATAACGATGCAGATGGGTTCACATTGGAGTTAGTTTAAAGCCCGGTGCGTCTCATACAGACGCTAGAGGGTGCGTCGGTATCAAGACGCCACGGGCCACTGCCCAAACGTCTGTATTTGATGCCCTGGGAAGTGAGACCGGGCTGGTACTGATGTGTTTATTTAAATATTAAATATTTAATCGTGATTAATCGCTTGTTTTATGCTTTATGGAAATGTATGTATATATTTTTTATTGGAAATCAATTAACAACTCAAAACAATGACAACTATTGTCCAGTACCCCTCACAGGTACTGCATTTAGCATAAAAAAATATGCTCAAATCATAACATGGCAAACTGCAGCCCAATAGGCAACAACAGCTGTCAGTGTGTCAGTGTGCTGACTTGACTATGACTTGCCCCAAACTGCATGTGATTATCATAAAGTGGGCATGTCTGTGAAGGGGAGA
>CAKAKR010062904.1:62294-75748 GCA_916700685.1 Adelosebastes latens
CCCCCCCCTCCCTCTCTATCTCTCCAAGCCTCACCCATTCACATACTCAAACACCTTTCTCTCTTTGCAGTTTCTCCCTTGATGTTTTGAATCGTTTCATTTTCCCTGTATCTTTGTACTCATCCATTTCCCAGCTGCTACATTTCTCCCTGTATCCTGATCCATCTCTAAACCCCCTCCCCGCCTTCCACCCCTCGTCCGAAGCTCTCTCCCCTTCCTCCCCGCTATCTCGCCGTGGGTGCCTCCCGGTCTGGCCACGGGAGACGGAGCTCTGGTCAAATTGACACACACATCATTGCCTATCAATATCTGCTCTCAATGAGGGCTGAAATGATTGGGAATCGGAGCTGTTTTGATTCGCCTCCCCCTCCTTCCGCCTCGGGCCCCAGCGTTTGATTACAAAGAGCTTCAGTCGAGCTGCACGAGAATGTCTGAAAATATCTCAGTATCCATAATAGCCATATGGAAGTGAAGACATTTGATGCAACACACCTCTCAGATTATTGCGGAGGAACAAGTGTTGGTAGCAGATTGAGGCTGCAGACATCATTTCATCATTGCAGCAGATAGTGAATGTTGGAAACAGCTATTATGGTGTAACTGTTGTGGAAACAATTAGTTGATTCTGTAGAAGCAAGAGACTTAAACAACATCTTAACTAAACTGTTTCTATGGTGAATCTATGAAAACGCAGCCAACTGGATGCTTTATGTAAAATGTGAACATAAACACTTATCCAGTGTGAGGCAAACCTTGATGACAAAGACCTTGTTATTGGGGTGGGGAGAATGTATGTTTCATTTATTATTTTAAGGGCTGTCAAAGTTAAAACACGATAAATAACACGTTGACTCAAATTCATTTTAACGCCACTAATTTCTTAATGCATTAACGCAACTTGCCATTTTTAATTCACCCCTTAAAAATCCAAAAGGCAGCCGTCTTTCCGAGATTGTAGCAGGCTCAGTTTTAAAGCTAGAGTGAAGATACTGGTAGCATATGTAACTAAAACACTTAAGGAATCCATTGGTACCAACCATGTCATACTAGCTTGTTAGGAAGGAGGCAAAATAACGCTCCAAACGTACACTCAATTTTAGCGAGGAAAAACTGTCATGGCCATTTTTCAAAGGGGTCCCTTGACCTCTGACCTCAAGATATGTGAATGAAAATGGGTTCTATGGGTACCCACGAGTCTCTTTACAGACATGCCCACTTTATGATAATCACATGCAGTTTGGGGCAAGTCATAGTCAAGTCAGCACACTGACACACTGACAGCTGTAGTTGTCTGTTGGGCTGCAGTTTGCCATGTTATGATTTGAGCATATTTTTTATGCTAAATGCAGTACCTGTGAGGGTTTCTGGACAATATTTGTCATTGTTTTGTGATGTTAATTGATTTACAATAATAAATATATACATTAATTTGCATAAAGCAAACAAATTTGCCCACTCCCATTTTGATAAAAGTATTAAATACTTGACAAATCTCCCTTTAAGGTACATTTTGAACAGGTAAGAAATGTGCAAATAAAAAATGTATTATGGGCAATCATGTGATTAAATATTGACAGCCCTAACTATTTTATTAAAAGAAGCAAGACCAGCCTTATTTATTTAGGAATCTCAAGGAATCTATCACAAAGCTTCCTAAAATAACATTGATGTTTGAAACGACAAATCTCCTTTGCCATCAAGATTAACTCCCCTCCCAGTGAAGTGGGAATCCTGCTGATCAGACATCTCCAGCATCATGGGGGTCACAGGATCAGCACCTTGGACAGCGATGATGATGCACATTGTGCAGAATGGTATAAAACAGTGGTTCCCAACTCTTTTTCCTGAAGGGACACCTTTTCTATCATTTAGTAAGCTGTAAGTGACATATTTTATGGATATTTCATATTATATTCAATGCATAACAATAACAGTACAGAACAACTGATAAACTGCACAATTAACTCAAATAGTGACGGCAATAACTGCAGGAAGTTTGTGTAAAACGAACAATTTTGATGAATTTTGAGCAGATTATTTCCAGTGAATATTGAGTTTTCCTGTTAGTTTTAGGAATGTTTAATACAGTTCTCTGTCTGTATTATATATAAAATATATATTTTTAGGGCTGTCAATCGATTCAAATATTTAATCGCTATTAATCGCATGATTGTTCATAGTTAATCGTGATTAATCGCACATTAATCACACGTTTTTTATCTGTTCAAAATGTAACTCAACTTGAGATTTGTCAAGTATTTAATACTATTATCAACATGGGAGTGGACAAATATGCTTGCTTTATGCAAATGTATGTATATATTTATTATTGGAAATCAATTAACAACACAAAACAATGACAAATATTGTCCAGAAACCCTCACAGGTACTGTATTTAGGATAAGAAAATATGCTGAGGTCAGAGATTAAGGGACCCCTTTGAAAATGGCCATGCCAGTTTTTATTCGCCAAAATTTAGTATAGGTTTGGAGCGTTATTAAGTGTCCTTTGCGACAGTCTAGTAAGATATTGTTGGTACCAATGGATTCCTAAGGTTTTTTAGTTTCATATGATACCAGTATCGTCACTCTGAGCCCACTATAACCTTAAAAGTCACAAGTTGTGTTAATGTGTTATAGAAATTAGTGGCGTTAAAACAAATTTGCGTTAACCCGTTATTATTTTTTGACAGTCATACATACTTAATAGGCTTGTTTTTTGACAAAGTCAGTGATTTCTTCTCCCTGACATTTAGCCATTGTTCTATTAGCCTTTGGTTGTTTTAACTGCGTATTTTTCTAATGCAGGACGAGGCTGTTCAGGTCTTCACTGTGACCCTAACCTGTTTATATCTTAAAAAATAATCCAAATTTTAAAAATAACAATTTTATTTACTAGTTCCCTCCACAGAAATTAATGAAATGCTGACATATGGGCACACTGTATATCTTTTTCAAAAGTTGTCTTACACCCCTTAAAATCAAGAAGGCCTCGCGACCCCCCCGTGAAACTTTGGCGATCCCTAGTTGGGGTTGGGATCCCCAGGTTGGGAACCAGTGGTATAAAAGATCCACCTGTAAAGCAGGAGGCTACGAGGCTAAACTGTAGGCAGAACTACTAATAGTTGTGATAACCTTTATCACAACAGAACTTTATTTGACATCAGTGTTTTCAGTTTTCTCATCGTAGCTTCGTGATCCAGGGCAGATAGAAAGATTGCAGATAGGAAGACCGCTCACCGTTCTATGGAGGAATTCGAAACGCACATGCATCCCTGAAGTGTAGATGGAAGCAAAGATTTGACAAGGGCAATCCAGAAAGAGCCTATTTGATAGTGGTATCTTTAAATACTTCCCATAGGGGACCAGAGAAAAAATATTTACCTGACGTTAATTACAAGTAAGGTGACAGCGGGGGGAGAGAGAAAAAAGACAGAGTTCTGAGTGTATCCTGAGTTCTTCAGCTTGCTGTCATACAGGATGTCTGACGATAGGGTTATGATACGCTGAACTGAACAACAATTAAAGGGAGAGAGGCAGAAATTGAGAGCCGGGAGAAGCGAAGGCGAGCATGTGAACAAGAGCGGACAAAGAAATGGAGAGGCAGGAAGAAGGAGTGAAGGCCGTATCGCCAGTAGGCATTGGCATTTAAGATTCATTATGGGCAACCGCGCCTGCTTCAACACGGAGAAACTCAGCCGTCACCCTGATGTATGATAGTAGTGTTTCCCCCTAAATTCTGATGGCCCACGGTAATTTGGTATTTAGCAAGTGATGTTTATCTTCCCTTTCTCCCTCCCACTCTCTGTAATAGCTGAACATTGACATTCTGGTTTAAGGAGCTACTGTAAATAAGCAACATAAAGTCTCTGTGGATGCATTTGTATTCGAGAGAGGTTGCAGCCTTTCTGTTTTTTGATCTGATGCGACATCAGGTCCCGCCGGCAGGCACGTTAGACGCTGGCCTCCAGGGATTCAAGAGAACATCTACGACAGACCGGACAATCATTCTGCTGGTCTCGCTGCTTGTTCTGACAGGTGGCATGATTTGAACAATCTACGTGGTTTAGAGAAGGTTTGAGTCAGTGAATGTCTCACAGAGGGCATTAAGTAGTCTCGCATAGCCAGACCTATCTGCACAGCGCTAAAGAAAGGTCTGGCTCCACACCTTGGCTTATTTGTATTTCTTTAAACCAATTGCAATCTTTTTTGGCGGCGATAAGCGCAGGATGCAGCGACGGTTCCCTTGCAAAAAAGAGCAGAAGGGGAGGAGAACGCCGTGTGAGTTGACCAATGGCAGACTTATAACCACAGTCTACTTCCGGGAAGTCAGGTAGCTGTAGTCAGACTAAGGCAGTCTCAGACATTTTCTATATGCCTCCATTTGGACTTGAAAATAATTAATTCCCCCCCACCCAAACCCAGTGTAAACCAGTTTAATTTTTAGCGACGGTAGCGCTGTGGCTCTCGGGATGTTGGTCGTCAGGTGGTAGACTACTTTTGGTCCAGACGGAAATATCTCATCAACTATTGGATGGATTCCGTGAAAATTTGCAGACATTCCCCAAAGGATAAATTGTATGTTGTAAATTGTACTTGTATGAATCTCTGATATTTCATCCAGTGGCAAATGGATGTCTGTCCCTAAGTAAGTACGGCCTCACAGAGCTGCTAGGATGGCTGTAGAGTCTTGGTCTTGTTATGAGCTGTTAACAGTATTGGGGAAAACCAGTGGGCATCAGAGGTGATACCAATGCGGAAACTTGTATACTTTCTAATAGCCAGCAGGGGGCGACTCCTCTGGATGCAAAAAGAAGTCTGATTGTATAGAAATCTATGAGGAAAATGACCCTACTTTTCACTGTGGCTATGTCCACTTCTTAGATACAGTCTGTGGGGAAAACGGTAACAAAACAAGCCAACTGAAATGCTATTTTATTCAAATGAATCTTGATCATGAATTGCAAGTTTCTTCTCACCTTTACATGCGTTTCTCCCACCCGGTCGAGGCAGATGGCCGTCCACCCAGAGCCGGGTTCTGCCCAAGGTTTCTACCCGTTGAAGGGTAGTTGTTTTTTGCCACTTGAGTTTACTTCTGTTATGATTTGACGCAATATAATAACTCTAATAAATTGAATTGAAGTTTCTCATGTGCAAAAAGCAAAGCTAAGACACAAGGCTCTGCTTCTTCTGCTACATTGACAGTGAACTCAAGAGTGAGATGAATTTAATCTTGTTTTCTTGACTTTGGGTGGGACATTTCCTTGATGAGAACAACCTCCTTTTCTTTTCCTCCCTGCCAAAAAATAGTCATATACTTGTTGTAAGTGCTAATCTGAGCCTGCTAGTGTCAGATCACTTATGTGTGTGTGCGACCCCCATGCAATGTCTCTCCACCCCCCAGGGTGGGAACAGTTTGGTAACCATGCTACAGAAGAAATGCTGTTTATCATGTGGAACTAAAAAGAAATGTTTCGCTGCCATTTTTAATATAATATCAAGATTGCACTGAGCATACATTTTTCTGTCAGGCTCCCTGACAATCATGCATCTTGAGGTATTCACCATAGTAACCTTTTCTCATAATCCGCCATGCTCGCAGGGGCCTTTTTATAGCCTAGCTGGCACACCACAACCTGGTTCTGTGCTTTGCCTGCCAGTGTTTGTTTTGTGATAATGTGAGCATGAATAAATGTTACAATCGTGCACATGTGCATGTGTGGCTGACTGTGCAGCTGAGGTTTTAATACATACATTCACTTGGCATGCATGGGGCGTGACACACAAGAGTCTCTGTTTGTGTCTGCGGAGTCATATTCGCTATTTCAGCCGTGTGTCTTGAGCATACATCAGATTCATCTGTGGAGGCATTTTCCCAAAGATCTTTGTACCAGTGAAGCAAAAAAAAAGGCCTCAAATCAGACCAGCTGCATCCTTTGCTTTGGGCTATGTGGCATAGATATGAAGGCAACTCCAGTCTTCCACCACGTGGACTGTTTTCACTCACCCCCGAGCAGAGCCGGGTATACGGCCCAGCATGGAAAATCTCTGCTGGTTGCCTCGCGCTTTCTCATCATCATTCCTCACCTGGGGAGCTGGATCCAGCCGTGGATGCATATGTGACAAGAGGCTAAGAGAGAGAGGGAGGATAAGAGAGAAAGAGGGAGAGGGAGATGAAACTTTCATGAGGTGCGGGGTTGGTGTGGGCGACCACAATGAAAATGCAAAGATTGAACTTTTCTCCAGGGCTGAGGGTGGGGTGATGAGAGTAAAGGCAGCCTGGGGGCGTGTGGGTGAGGGGCGGGGGAGGCAGGTGAGGGGGGCTGGGGGACTCTGGGAGTGAAGATAGCCCCTGGATGTGAGGAGGGAAGAAGAGGAAGAAGAAGAAAGGATTTATCGCTGGGATTCTAATCCCTCTGTTCTTCTCCTTTTCCCACCCTCTTGTATTGTTTACCCATTTAATCTCCTCCCGTCTTTAGTCCCCATGGGCTTCATTTTTTCATTTATTTCTTGCACTATCTCATTTGAACCTCCCACTGTATTATTTTCCCATCTCCGCCAATGCTGCACCATCCTCCCGGATGTGGTGGGCGCAGGGACGACAACTCTGACCACAGGCTCGAGGAACCGTCAGGAGACCGGGCTGGGAGGTGGCAGATGTCTGGGTGGTACCTCAGAGAGGATGTCTCCAGAATGTCTTCCAGTCCTCTCTTGTATCTGCACACACACACACACACACACACACACGTACACACACAAGTGCACCGGCTCCACCGTTCTCCCCCTCCGCATCATCTTGTCTCCCTCTTCCAGGAAATGTGCGGTGCCGCGTTATGATCGATGGGTTGCGTTCAGAGACGGAGCAGCCCCCACTGTTTGTTTGTCTCCGCTACGCATGGCTGCAGAATGACAGCTGGGACCAGTGCACGGGCTTCGAGTCTGGCTGGCAAGAAAAAGTTTGGGTTTAACTCCTCTTTTGTTCCAAAGACGGAAAGAGAAGAGGGCTCAGATATGAATACCCTTTGGTAAACCATATTCACACTCTGGGCACTTGAGGAATGTTGAATATGACATGCTGCTGCCTGAATTTATGTCGTCCAAGTTTGATTATACAGCAGAGCGATGTTTGCTTTGCAGGCGTGCGTGTGTATTTAGGATGTTTGCCATCAGATGGAGCATGTTTGAGGAGGGAAAAGGAAGAAGGGTATAGATGCATGTTTAGTGTGTGTGTAAGGATATGAGCAATTTAAATTATCGCGCATCTCTGTGTGTTATATCATCTCCTGTGTATACATATAGGACATACTAATCCATACTGTGTGTGTGTGTATGCTGTTATAACAGAAAAAATGAGTAATCGGCAAAACACAAGGAGATGTGTTTTTTGATCTGGAAGTCTTAAGTCAGGAAATGAGAGGAGTACATCTGATAATGAATTCCGCTTTTATGGCCCAAAAATGAAATTCAACCATTTCCCGATCGAGACTGATGATGATTCACTGATTCACTAATTACCATTATCTTGGCATGGTGCATTGGAAATTAACCAAAACTACACCGATAAAACCCCACACTGCACACACCGTACGACAACTAATCTTATAATAACATTTCCTGTGCAATCTAGTTCCAGAGGAAGTGTTGTCTGCCCAATTTGAGAGGCAGGATGATCAAAAAAAGACTTTTATAGCTGCCTCACAAAGGTTTACTTTGATAGCTATCGACATTTTGTTGTCAGAGCTGACAAACAACAGGAGAATAGCAAGGGATGATAAGCTCTACACTTTCAAGTTGCGATTTTTTTTTTCGCTGTTTTTTTTGTCACCGCAACATCCTTTGAAAATTATGACACCAATTAGACCAATTCTTATCACAGGTTTTGTTTTACTCTTTTACTTTGATGAACTTCCGTGTGGAAATATCTCGATGAAAGGAGCAAATTTGAGCAACCGCGATCTATCTTAAAGCTGCATTCATTGATTGTGTGTCCACTAGGGGACAGAAGAACTTAAAAACCAACTGACAAACACTGCCCCAACCATAGATATAAAACAGTAGATGCGACATTACGTCGTAACTAATGGGATAACTGACCGCCATCTCATTGTTTACAATTGCCACCTATGAGCAGCTACTGGTTGTCAGCTGTTCAGCACCAAAAGGACCAAAGAGACCAGGGAGGCTGGCACACATCAGTATAGAGTAGATGGGAGATTTACTTTTTATTTATGGGTCAACTAAAACTACAAAAAGTTAGCGAACTAGGTAGGGTTGTTAATAATTAACCGTTTAACCGTTAACCGACATTAAGAATTTTAACTGATTAATGCTAAAGGTTAAATGGTTAAAAGAAATATAAAAAAATAATTTAAAAAATCCTGCAACTCCGGCTCCGCCTCTTAAGGTGGGCTGTTAAGGTAGACCAGCTTTTCTCCGTAAAGTGACGAGCCGCTCCTCTGAGCCGCTCAGCTTTTGAGTTAATTATTAACATTTCTTTCAACCGTTTTAACCGATAGCGTTAATCGGTTAAAATGCTTAATGTCGGTTAACGGTTAAACGGTTAATTATGGACATCCCTGCTTTAAATAAAAACAGTATTGATGTATTGGTCGAAAAAAACACAAGGATTATAAGGACAACATAAGCCTCTTTCACCATAAGTTCCAATTACAGCAAGTTTAAAACCGGACCAAGGTAAGATCGCCGCCATATGGTTCCATCCCGTAATGGCAAGTCATCAGAACGCGTCACATCTACTGTTTTATATTTATGGCCCCCGACATACAATTTTTTAATAAGCGGTTAAAGCACATCTCAAACTGATTTCAGCTGGATTTTTATGTCCCCTTAAAGAAAAGTTGTTGTCTTTCCTGCTTTAAGATGACACTGCTTGCTGCAGTTTTCATTAAAGAGGGCTTTTGCAATGTTGAAAACTCAAAATGCTGCTGGGAAAGGAAATTGAAAAGAAGAATGAGGAGTAATGCAAATGAGTTGCCAATTACTACTTAAGAATCCCACTATAATCCTATTTTCAAATAGATTTTTTGTATTAGCATTTTTAAAGCAGATTTTTACCATATTTTTAACGATGACAACAACACTGATGATATTAAGCCCCTAAACAGTAATGGTACACCCACACAGGTGTTTCCACTTTTGGCTAATTAGTCCTCTTCTCAGGGCTGTGTGGGAGTGAAACTAATTGATATCGCCTTCACTGTCAAGTTAGTTTTGTTAAACTTGTTAAAGTATATTGTTAAGACTGAAGCTGGTCAAGTGTCTGGAGGGAAATAAGAGAAAGAGTTGGGAGTTCCTGGTAAATTTCGAAATCAGTCCGAGTCAAACAAACACATACTGTACATGGTTGGTGCATACACTGCTAGCTAGCTAACGTGGCTACAGCTACCGTGTATATAGTTCAAACACTGGCTGTTTGTGGTGAATAGCTAGTGCTGTTCTGTATAATTATTTTCTTTTTTACTAACTATTTTAAACAACCAACATAAACATTAATCTCTTCCACTCCTTATATGGGTGCCGGCGGCCGACTTTACCTTTTTTAAAGGCCGTAGCAGGCTCAGTTTTAGAGCTAGAGTGAGAGTTCTGGTATCATATGATACCAGAAAACCTAAGTAATGCACTGCTACCAACCATGTCATGCTAGCATAATCAAGATATGTGAATGTAAATGGGTTCTATGGGTACCCAGAAGTCTCCCCTTTACAGACATGCCCACTTTATGATAATCACATGCAGTTTTGGAAAAGGTTAAACACCTATAGCAATGGTGATTCCACTTTTGGCTAATTTATGTTAGTCATCTTCTTGGGACTGTGTGGGAGTGTGCTTGATTGATGTCACCTACACTGTTCTGTTGGTTTCGTCACACCTGTTGTAGTATGTTAAGATTGAATGAGAAGAAGTCATAACCATAGAAATAGAACCCCTTGCCGTGGTCAAGAAAATGGCGCTTATTGTTTGTTGTTATGGTGACAACATACGTCAGTGGGGCTGTAAAGTGTGTTGCTCCGTCGCTAGGTAGTCACAGAGCTGAGTTGACGTCTGTTTAGGCCAATTCATACTTTTTTTCTGACTTACTTATAAAAGGGACAGCCGGCATGGCGGGACTACACGCACACACAGTCACTGTTGTTGTACACATCACGCCGGCATGAGTGAGTCCGCGACTTGTCAGTTTATACGGAAGTTAGCCCGCTACAACGGTTGCAATGGCAACGGTACACATAAAAATGTCCGCCATCCTGCTACTTTGATTTGAATGGGAATGTCTGTTCTTGACAACTACTTTTGCAAAGGTGCACCATATTTTTCTCACAAGCCAATCAGAGCAGACTAGGCTTTTTTCGGGAGGGGGATCTTAAAGCGACAGGTGCTAAAACGGAGCGTTTCAGACAGAGGGTGAATACAGGTATATTCAGATGGACAGTATGAGGAAAATAATGTGTTTTTTGAACATTAAAGCATGTAAACATGTTCTAGTAGAAACCCCAAATAAAAGTATGAACGTGAAAATGAGCATGATACTGTACGTCCCCTTTAAATGCATGGGTGTTTTTTCAAATTTTCATTCATACCTCGGGTCTTTAGCGACCCCGCACTTACAGTATATAACACTGATTACGCCATAGGCCTATATATTAAAATCATACTGCTTGTAAACTTTTCGGAATGTATTATCAACAATAACAAACCCACAGAAAAAAACATCAATAACCATTTATAGATGCCAGATAAATGTTAAATTCAATGATGTTTATGGCAAATGAAGAATGTGAAAACAAGTCAAGTTTGTGCAAATACAGCTTGGCGTTCAATCTGAAAGCGCCTTCAGCTTTGTGATTTTATTTTAGTAGGATTATCCTGATGCAGTCAAAAAACTTGAATTATTTACAGGATTTTGGATGAAGAATAGGCTTTTGCATAAAGGGTTTTGCACCTTGAAATTAACAAAAAAAAATGCAATGGTGAAAAAAGACAATAACAAATGCATCAGGCCAACTGAATACACAGCAGCCTCGCCACGCTGTCTCACCGCCACCCGTTACCTGTGGAGACATCAAAGGGTTCCTCATCACAGCGGGGAAAGTTTTGAAGCTGGTTAAAATTATACGGCTGAGCGCAGTTGTTGTATCATCATATCGTCATCCTCATGAAACATACACAGGGAAATGCTGGCTGGCATGCAGGCTGCACACTGCTTTCATGGATCCTTCTGAGCGATAATGTACGAATGGTACAGCGCTCCAACTCAACATCCTGTAATATTAAACATCGTCATATTATCCTCATATAATTGCTCTATACTTGTACATCTACATACTGATGCAAACAATATATGCATATAGAGTACACGTGTATTTACATATTCACCTTATTAGATACATATACATGTGGTGTATACTTATATAGAACATGCATTTAATGCATTTGCATAAGCATGTGTGAATGCATACATCCTATTTACTAATACATGAGCACAGATGAATACCAAATACAATATTTACAATGTACTGCACAAATACGTGCACGGATATAAATAGAAATTACTGTTGGTTATTATCACTGTTCCCCCTGGCACTCAAGCTTTATAAATATTATATATATATATATTATATACATATATATATTATATATATATAATATATATATCACATTCATTCTACAAACCAGCACACCAATATGAACACACACTGTAAAATGACACCCAAAAATATACGGTACATGTAGACGTGTGAATAAAAATACCCGTCTTTTTCTCTGACACACACACCTGTATATGCAAATAAAGCCCTCCTCCCTCGAGACTCTCACACATAAATACTTACACAGGTAGCGGAGATGCCTGGGGTTTTCTGTGCACCTTTCGTCTTAACCTTGATGTTCTCTCCAATTCCCACACATCTGCTTAACACGTGTAGCCCTGAGCATTCACTTCCGCCTGACAAGAGAAAAAGGAGAGATGAGAGCAGAGGAGAGGGGGAGACGGTTTGGGGGATCAGGTGTCTCCAGAGACTCTGATTGGCATTCAGAAGCACCGCTTCCAGTCCTCGTGCCCGGCATCCCTTAGCGGTCCACCAGGCCTTCGCAAGTTGTCGAGAAACGGACCAGAAGTCCTTAGATGATCCTTACAGATATCATCCGTTTCTCTCTGACAGGAGCTGAATAGTTTTCTGTGAGTAGCAGAGTGAAATTCTTCGGTTTGTTGGTGATTAGTTTGGTTTTGTGTTGCATCAAATTCACGTGAGTTCAGTGTAGTTACAGACGGGGGGTTAAATAGTTAATAGTAAAAAGTTAATTTGTATAGCTCTTAATCCACTCAGTTACTGACACTTTGAGATATCACCAGCTTATGATCCTCGATTTGTTCTGCTGTAGGTCTTTAGTATTTGCTTATGTTATTTACTGTTTTGGTGGACACACTCACTCAGTCCTTCTTCCTCACTTCCTCTACCTATGTTGATAAGTGGCTTATATATATATATATACACACACACACACACACATATATATATATATACTGTATGAAATAACCAAACTTGCGCTAAATTTTGGCGAGGAAAAAACGGTCATGGACATTTTCAAAGGGGTCCCTTGACCTCTGACCTCAAGATATGTGAATGAAAATGGGTTCTCTGGGTACCCACGAGTCTCCCCTTTACAGACATGCCCACTTTATGATAACCACATGCAGTTTGGACCAAGTCAAAGTCAAGTCAGCACACTGACACACTGACAGCTGTTGTTGCCTGTTGGGCTGCAGTTTGCCATGTTATGATTTGAGCATATTTTTTTTTATGCTAAATGCAGTACCTGTGAGGGTTTCCGGACAATATTTGTACAATATTTTTCATTGTTTTGTGTTGGTAATCGATTTTCAAAAATAAATATATACATACGTTTGCATAAAGCAGCATATTTGCCCTCTCCCATGTTGATAATAGTATTAAATACTTGACAAGTCTCCCTATAAGGTACGTTTTGAACAGATAAAAAAAATGTGCGGGCATGGCAAATAAGATTCCGATATCTTATGTATTATTATAAATTTTGTTTTATAATAATAATAATAGTAATAGGCCTAAAAATTAAATTTTTAGAATATATATATATTTTTGGCATTGCTGAGGCCCCCCTGGCAGATCCTAAGGGGGCCTGGGCCCCGACTTTGAAAAATCCCTGATTAGCCTCAGTTTATATTCATCATATTCGAGTCACAGAGCTATAAGCATCTGATTTTCCAAATATCTTTGCGATCTTTGAAAATCTCAGAAGGTAATTTAACAAACACTTATCGCTGTTCTAAAAGTGTTTCCAGAGTCGTCAAAGACTCATTCAGTATTGTGTCTGTTGCATGATACACGCCTTGATATGATAAAATAATTTCTAAGGATGCACCGAAAAGACTTTTTCAGTCCCGATAGTGATACCTGGCCT
>CAKAKR010062905.1:0-17500 GCA_916700685.1 Adelosebastes latens
CCTAAACCTAACTAAGTAGTTTGTTGCCTAAACCTAACCAAGTCGATCTTTTCCTAAACCTAACTAAGTAGTTTGTTGCCTAAACCTAACCAAGTCGACCTTTTCCTAAACCTAACTAAGTATTTTGTTGCCTAAACCTAACCAAGTTGATCTTTTCCTAAACCTAATTAAGTAGTTTGTTGCCTAAACATAACCAAGTTGACCTTTTCCTAAAACTAACTAAGTAGTTTTATTTTGAAAAGACTGGAGCGGGAATTGACACGTGTTGCTCGACACTCGTTGGAAAACACACGAAAAATACGTTTTTGACAGTCGTGCTGAGTGTCACGAACAAAAGGGGAAATTTGTGTCTATGTACACGAATCAAATAAATTCAATTTTGTGACTATTTCATGAACTCCTGTGAGACTGTGTCTTTCTGCTTTTTGGCTTTGCAGCTTAGAGCAAAAAAAGCCAAAGATAATAAGCAAAAGAACTATACAATACTCATCAACAATAACTTAAATAAGTGGTAGAATTTCTGCTGTACATAAATACCAGCCCTGTCTCCTAAAAGTTACGTTTCAACACAACGAAACGCATTATGAATTACTTTTTGAGGGAAACGTGATTTTCAGTTTGTACCTGAAGCTTTGTAGTTAATCATTTTGTGTTTGATTGATTTGATTAGAAAACACTACTATCAGATGTTTGATATAACATCTGAAAAATATATAATATTATATTATTTATGACGGGGTTAGAGGGTCTGACCATTCAGGTTCCTTGTGGTGATGATGATCCTCTACTTCCTGTAACACTGTCTGTTAACCATCCATGTGGCCGTAAGGTTAAGTGTCTCCCAACCTGATGCTGTGTGATGGATAATTAATGAGCTCCTGGCCAGATATCAGTCAGAGAGATGTTCACCTGATACCTCAGTGTTTTTAAACAGTGAGCCACTGGAGGAAGTGTTACACACCACAACATTAAATATTTTATTACCAATCAGTCATAGTGAGTCCATTATGCCTCCGCTAAGCTTTTATTCCTGTTGTGAGGATGTTTGAGTGTATGAAGTATAAACCTATTTAACATTTAAATACGCTGATATTGTCTTGCTCCAGATGTATTCACACATTATACGGCTCCTTCATGAATTGGTGGAAACTTATTTCAGGGGATGTTAACGGTTCACTAGAAAATTATAACAAAATAAATTAAGTCAATCTTTTAACATCACAAAATTGAGATTAAAGCAGGAGCACAGGGACAGCTTGGTCCGTGCAACAGGATCCACTTTAATGTCTGACGAACAGGACAACCGAACACCGATAACCAAAAAGTGGCACATTACTTCTTACATCATATCACTCCGCCAATCTTAATCATCACTCACATTTGAAGCAAGTAAGGTGCACCATATTATATAGTTCCAGATCTAAATTAAGGAGCAGAATACAATATGTATACTGTGTACAATGTGTGCCATTAATTGACTTACATCAATTCTAAATAATAAATCTGAGGAAAAATAAGGTAATCTACAAAATAAATTTTTACAAAAAATAAATCTAATCTTCTGCATTATTAAAAAGGGAAAATATGACTGTGATTAATATATAAAATATATTAAAAGGTGCAGTTGTTGTGCTCTTTCTCACAGCTACCCAGTCCAGCGTGGCTCACAGCTCCTAACACTTTAAATCTGGAATTTATAGAGTATACACAGTTACAATAACTGTATGTATAGGCTTGTAAAAGGAACTATTCCACTGCGGACAGACCCACATCTGGCCTTGCTGCCGCCTTCAACCTGCTCCGGCGGGAGGTGGAGAGCTCTGCGGCCGGCAGCAGCGGCTCCTCCTCAGTCTTGGAAAGCGAGGAGTCAGGGGAGGGGTACTCAGTTGGTTGCAATCTGCAACCACACCACTAGATGCCACTGTCCATTTAACAGTCTCAGGAAACATTAATAATGTAGATGTATGTCACTCAATGTGGAAGCAATAGTAGGTTTCAGTGTTGTTTTCATTTGGTGGGGCGACAAGTTGTTTATATTTGGATAACAGATTGTACCTTTAAAATGTTCTAAAACAACTGAATAAAGCTGGTGAATTGTTCACTGTTACGGATTTATTCCACTGGGATTAAAAACAACAACAACAAAAAAACAGTCTATTGGAAAGCTAGCTAAAATGGTATATTTTTGGACAATCAGTAATGTAAAGTACACACTCATATAGTCCTTCAAGGCAGCAGAGACACTATTGAGTCAATCTTTATTAATTATGCAGATTTTTGCACTATTACAGAAAACACAGTTAATCGCTGTAAATGTGATGTTGTCAGCAGTGACTGAATGGACGGGAGGCCGGGGCTCTATGCGGTGGGGAAGATCAGGAAGCCGGTGAAGGTGTGACTGGTGCTGCTCTGGCTCGTCACTATGTTGTTGTACCTGGTCGCCTGCAGCGAGACCGTGTCTTCGGCCTCCAGCTCCAGGACCGCCGAGCCGGAGGTGACCAGGAAGCCCTCAGATGTGTCGCACAGCGTCATGTGACTTTCGCTGCCCTTCACCAGCTTCAGACACACCTATGTGATCATACAAACACACAAGGGTGGAAGAAGTACTCAGATCTGGTAAATGTGGGGCTCATTTTAATGATTTTATATACTGCTGGGTTATGGAGGACGGAACCTGCCAAAATAAAAAAATAAATGAATAAATAACTAAATAAATAAATGACTTGAAAAACAAATATGCCATTAAAAGTAACAAAAAATAATATTAATATATGTAGTCATTAATTAATTGATAAAATGTGACATAAATTGATATTTCTGTTTTAATTTGTTTTTTTATTTATTTACCTTTGTATTAATTCCCTTATTTATTTACTCTTCTGTTTAATTTCCACTTTTATTTATTCATGTATTTATTTGAGGATTTGTTTTAAATGTATTTGTTTATTTTTGCGTTTATTTTTCTGCATTTATCTATATATTCATTTTTGTATTTAGTTTTTTTTTTCATTAATTAATTGTTAAAATGTGATTTAAATTGTTATTTTAATTTTCCTTTGTATTAATTCCCTTATTTATTTACACTTTTATTAATTTCCACTTTTATTTATGTATTTATTTTTATGAATTGTAAAATGTATTTATGAATTTATTTTTCAATTTATTTATTTATTTATTTTTGAATGTATTTCTTATATTTATGTTGTGTTTATTTTTAAATGTATGTATTTTATTTATGTGTTTAAGCATTTATTTATTTCTGCATGATTTCCCTTTGCATTTCACCCCCTATTTATTTCCCCAAACTTAATTATTTCTGTATTCTTTTCACTATACATTTGTTTTTACGCAAGAGGCTTTTATTTCAGCTACTTCCTACCTGCTCTGCTCTTTCTGAGTTCGATTGCAAAGACTGAAAGCATGATACAACATGAAAGCAATGTCCCCTTATTTGCATAATGAAGCAGAAATGCATGAAGAAATGTAAAAACAAATGTATGAAGAAATGTA
This sequence comes from Adelosebastes latens, assembly GCA_916700685.1. Lineage (NCBI taxonomy): Eukaryota > Metazoa > Chordata > Actinopteri > Perciformes > Sebastidae > Adelosebastes > Adelosebastes latens. The sequence goes on from CAKAKR010062905.1 coordinate 3,511, forward strand.
TAAAGAAAAGAATACAGAAGTTTGGAAAAATAAATAGGGGGTGAAATGCAAAGGGAAAATCATGCATAAATAAATGAATGAATAAATAAATGCTTAAACACATACATAAATATACACATTTATATATAGACATAAAATAAATAAAAAAAACGAAATGCAAAAATTAATAAATAAAAAATAAATGCAAAAATAAATGCATAAAAATAAATAAATATATTTAAAAATTTCTAATTTAAAATTAAAAAAGTGGAAATTAGACAGAAGAGTAAATAAATAATATAGTATTTTTTAATATTTTCATTCTATTTTTTATATACAGCTTTCATTTTAATTCAAATATATTGTACATAGGCTTTATCGATTTATTTTTCCTTTTTTTCATTTTTTCATCTATTCTTTATTTATGTTTCCTGATTTTTGTACTTACTTTTTTTTATTTTTTATTATTATGTTGTGCATCAATACACCAAAGTAAACTCCTTGTACATGAATAATAAACGTGATTCTACTAACTCCAGCTGTCAGATGTAATGTAGTGCAGTGAAAAGTTTAATATTTAATATGCAGTGGAGTAAAAGTATAAAGTAGCAGAACATGGAAATAAAAAGAAGAAGAATTACCTAACTTGTACTAGTAAATGTACTTTTTCAACCACATGTTTAAATGACTAAATCAGATTCTTGAGGACAAAATGAAGCAAATCGAAACGAAGAAACTGAAAAGAGGACAGAAACAGTGAAACTAGAAAGACGCTGACGGATACACAGATTAGTTCTGTGAGAACAAACTCTTCAGACTCACTCTGCTCTTTGCTGAAACGTGATAACTGAAGAAATAGACACCTCTGGTGGTGCATGTGAACGTTCCGTTTGTCAGTGATTCTCCTTGATACTGATGATCCAGCTCCGGCAAAATCTCGCTGAGGGAAGTTTTTACACAAACAGGTTTACTGAGTTAGTTTTGCTGATTATTTTTACCATCCATGCATCCATCAAAATCTGCTCTATTTGAATCAAAGTCTTATGACAGTAGTGAGACTGTCAATCACATCTGATCAAACACCTTCACACAGTCCTGATAAAGCAGATTAGCTGAGTTTTTGACTGTTAATCTTTTTAAAAGATATGTTTTTTTTTCCCCAAATTAACTTTGAATGTTGTTTATTTAGTCATGAATATTTAATACTTTATAGCCCCCTTTTCTGTTAGTAACCATGATGAGGTATTAGCAACATTTATTCTCCATCTCTGAAACGTTTCTCTGATATTGTAGCTCGCTAGAGCCTCGAATCACAGTTTGTCATCTTAAATGTCTATGATATCTGGATTCTGGCACCCAACAACACAGCAAGATGACATTTTAGATGTGTAACTTTAGCCCACTGCTAGTGTTAGCCTCCAGTCTTTCCTTTGTTTAGCCTCCAGCTAACACCGTGATCTCATCATGACGTCAACACAAAAAGGGTCAATGGGGAAATCATTTTTAAATCCGGCTTTCAGGGGTTTTAATGGCGACCATCATAGCCTGCCTCATCATCTTGTTTCAACAGGAAATACATCACATTAAATGCCTCTCATGCTCCGTCTGTGACCTTTAACCTTCACAGCACTGACCTGTTGAAGTTGATGGCGGTGTCGACCTCTGGTGCGTGTGATATCATCCGTTTGTAGGAGAAGAAGGATTTCTGCTGGTTGGAAGGGTTGAAGGGCCGTCCCTTCTCCCCTGGCTGGCCTGGACCACCGGGAGGCCCCCAAAGACCCACGTCCCCCTTCAGCCCAGGCCGTCCTGGGGGGCCCCACAGACCTGGCAACCCCCTCTGGCCCCTGACAGGCTCACCTGTCTCACCTGCTCATACAGAAAAACACTTATCACACGTCACGAAAGACTTAAGACGAAAGAAAGGCGTTATATTTTAGCTGTAAATTGAAAGTTGTAAATTGCAGTCTACTTAAAAAAAACTATAATAAAACTAGACAAACAGTCCACCAGTGTTATTGTAGTAAGAGTAAATGTTTAGAAACTTTAGTTTGGCATCAAGCTCTTTAACTGCAACCAAAGAAAACAAGCAATTAAACATAAAACATGCTGCAAATAAAGAAAATTCAACAAGATATAAAAAACACATGGTGAAGATCTTCATTTGCTTGTTTTGTCTATTTTCCCCGTTTTGTTTATCTCGTGTATCGTCCACTGGTCTACAGGTGGCGGTAATGCAGCAAGATACGCAGATATAGAAGAAGACTGCTGGACTTAAACAATGCAGGTGTCAAACTTTTAGGAAAAATCAACTTTGCAAATGTTTAATGTGGCAGCAAATGCATTCAACATGTTTGTTCGACCTCAAGGAACAGGAACAGTGTAAACATAACTTTTGTTTGTTTACAAGAAAAATTCACAGGCATCTTTATATGGAGGACGGACCCTGCCAAAATAATAAATAAATATATGACTCGATAAATAAATAAATATGTAATTAAATATAGCAAAAATAATATAAAAAATAAATGTAGGCATTGATTAATTGATAAATTGTGACATAAATTGATATTTCTGATTTAATTTGCTTCTTAATTTATTTTTTTGTTGCATTACTTCCCATATCTATATACTCTTTTAATTTTCCCTTTTATTCATTTATTTATTTTTTATTAACTTTAACATTTATTTATTTATTTTAACATGAACATTTAATCAGTCACACTGACACATTTTTGTCAGATTTACATTTAAACAACATGAAGGAAAACGTGTGAACACAAGGTGTAAAATGTATGACGTATAATGTCTTAATGTCCGGTAGGAGCTCACCAGGGTCTCCCTTGTCTCCCTGGGGACCGTCCCTGCCGTTGGGCCCATGGCTGCCCGGTATCCCAGGGATCCCTGGGATTCCCCCGTTGCAGGACTGAGTGACGACTGGGGTGATGTGAACCAAGAGCAGAAACGCTGCAGTAGTGCAGCTCAGCCACCGGGGGGCCTGAGTGAACACAGATACACACACTTGTTTTTGGAAACTAAGGTATGGAGGACAGAACTGGCCAAAACAAAAAATAAATGAATAAATAAATACATCATTAAATGTAGCAGAAATAATATTAAAAATAAATGTAGCAATTAATTAATTGATAAAATGTGACATAAATTGATATTTCTGTTTTAATTTGCTTCCTTATCTATTTATCTTTGAATTAATTCCCTTATCTTTTTGCGGTTGATCTGCACACCTGTACAGGTATGAGTTGATAAGCAGACACCGTTAGCTAGCTAGCTAGATAGCATATAGTCATCCACTCTGACCCAATGATGAAACACGTTGAGTGACAGCCCCTTTGCATAATGAGGCAGAAATGCATAAAGAAATGTAAAAGGAAAACAAAACAAAAATAAATAAGGGTTGAAATGCAAAGCGAAAAGCATGCATAAATAAATAAATACATACACTTAAAAATAAATATAAAAGAAATAAAAAAGAAATGCAAAAATAAATTAATTAATTTAAAAGAATTATAAAAATAAATACATAAATAATTAAAAAGTAAAATTAAACGGAAGAGTAAATAAATAACGGAAATAATACAAAGTTAAATAAATATAGAAGCAAATTAAAACAGAAATTTGATCAATTAATTAATGGATACATTTTTTTGTAATATTATTTTGTTATTTTGTTATTTATTGAGTAATTTATTTATTTATTCATTTATTTTTGATTTTGGCCGGTTCTGTCCTCCATACTAAGGCGGACAAACCTTAAACTTTATCCATAAGCAAACCCAAACCCAAAACTAAACTCCAAGTCTGAACCCTAAAATGTCCTGATCTGCCTTTTGGGGACCAACTCTTTGTCCCAGAATGGAAGGTTTTCCTGCAGCTGACTTGATGGTTTTCTTAAATTTTTATTTTAATCATCAGAAATTGGATCAGTAAAACACAACAAGTTAACAGTGACACACATTATACACATTGTAGAAAGAGTGCATTCCTGAAGAGTTATCTGACAACAGCAATATGCAAATTGTTTATCATAGTGCTGTAATATTTTGATTATTTTAGCTTGTTATCCAAAAATTATATATAGCCTATATACACAGTATGATATACAATGTTATCAAGATATCATACATTTAAGATTAAGACAAATTAATGCGTAAAGAAAATAAATCTGCATTTAGATTTAAGCCTTTTAAGGACATGCAGCTCTAACAGCTCTACCCCAGCAAGGCAGATACTACTGTACCACGTTTAAAGGTTAAAAACACTTCTGGTCTCAACAGTGCTTCTATCTGAATAGGTTATTTATTATTCTTTAGTTTTGTAGGACTCAAAATTCTCACCATTATCAGGTAAAGCAGTCACTCGTGTTGCGGTGAAGCGATGATACGCTGATGGAGGTGAAGAGCTGCGCTGCTTCACAGAGACGGTCAGGAACAAATAAAAACAGGAAGTGAAACAGTTCAAGAGAGCGTGATCACTGCTCTGGTGGTAATATCATTGTTAGGATGTAATACTGACTAGTCACTGAAGGAAGCGCCCTGCTGTCAGTGGTGGAATGAAACAAAGTACTTATACTTACATACTGTACTTCAAATGTGAGGTTCTTGCATTTCATGTTACTTCTATTTCTTTTTTGAGGTAAATATTGTACTTTTCACTGCAATACATTTATCTGACAGCAGTCATTTTGTAGATTAAGGGCCCTATTTTAAAAAGGCTTAATCTGGGTGCAAGTTATTAAGTATGTTTTAGAGTCAAAATGCTATTTTCCCTTCAAGCCCTTCAAAAAACATTTTCCCACATGGTGACCTGACGTAGATTTCTGCATGATGATGCTGCTACATGTACAGTATATATACATCCTTATAGTATAGTGTATTAATACAGTAACTTAGAAGGCGTGCTCCCAGTTTGGAGAAGCAGACACGAGTACTGGCATGGAAGCTAAGCAACGTACTGCTGTGGACGCCACGTTAGTTCAGATCAGAAAGTCACACAATAATACAAACAAACTAACCGATCGATGCAGCGGTAGACCAGCAACTCCTGTGTTCTGAGAGGGAAAAAAATTCTTTTGTAAATGGAGTCTGGTGGATTTGAAGAGAGCGATAGAACAGCTTCAGGTCCCCGTCAGAAAGGGCTGTCTGATGGCGAGGTAAAGTGGTGAAAATAATCTAAATATAGTGTACACTTAAATTGATATTGATTTTTTTTTTTAGATGGTTAAAATGTGTTTTTCTGCTGCTCCCGTCCACAGCCGCTTTACCTCGAAGCCGTTATATTGCTCTCTTCAAAGCCACCAGACCCCATTCACAAAAAATGTAATTTTACCTCACAGAATGCAGAAGTATACATACAATCCCACCTTTCAGTTATTTCCAAACTTATCACAGCTAACGTTGACTCAGCTAGTGCTGGCGTTCAGATTATTCATAACCTGATTGATGAGCTTACTGTGGTAATTTACGTCACTGCGTTGTGCTAACAAGTAGTTAAAATGAACCACAACTCTACCAGCTGCAACATTAAAGGGATACGTACACATCAATAAAGTATATCATATTATATGCTATTTTGAAATGGGCCATGAAGTGGAAATATAAAGCAACATAAGATTGAAATACTCAGACAAAATACTTCAAAATTGTACTTAATTACAGTACTTGAGTAAATGTTCTTTCTTCTTTCTGCTGTTCACGTCTTTATTTTTAGTTTCCTCTCTGGGTTCGATGCCTTTTCCTGTAAATCTGTAATTATTTTACTGCATTCATCTGACAAAACAAATCGCTCATCAGAGGAAGTGAAAAACTTTGACAAGAAGTCAGGAGAAACTCAAGAACTGATGATGAAGCATCGTTGAATGTTTCTGATTAAAAATCTTTCCTCCAAATTAACATTTCGTTCTGTTTTTCTCTGAACTTCCTCTCTGTTGTTACTGGTTTCTGGTCTGAACGTCAGTATCTGTTCCACAAAATATTAAATTTCCTCAACTGTATCTATTAACAAAGACTTGATGTAATCTTTTAATAATTACATCCTGTGAAATGTGCCAGTTTGTCATTTTCTGTCTTTCTCAGATCCTCTTTCCATTTCTTGCATTTTGTCCATGTTTTGTTTTTCATTTCTTCAAGTTTGGAACATCAAGCTTTTTCTTGACCTTCTTGTTTTTGAGACGTCAGCCAGTCGTGTCTAAAAGGTAACCAACAAAATTGCCAAAACTTGCAAAAACTCTTGCAAAAAGACTCACTGCTCAACGACCTATCCCAACTTCAACCATTGGAGGTCAATGCCTAACCTCAACCATTGGAGTTCAAATTCCTAAACTTAACCATTGGAGCTCAATGCCTAATCTCAACTATTGGAGGTCAATGCCTTACCTCAACCATTGGAGGTCAATGTCTAACCTCAACCATTGGAGGTCAATGCCTAACCTCAACCATTGGAGGTCAATGCCTAACCTCAACCATTGGAGGTGAATGCCTAACCTTAACCATTGGAGGTCAATGTCTAACCTTAACCACTGGAGGTCAATGTCTAACTACAACAATTGGAGGTCAATGTCTAACTACAACAATTGGAGGTCAATGTCTAACCTCAACTACTGGAGGTCAATGTCTAACCTCAACCACTGAAGGTCAATGTTTAACCTCAACTACTGGAGGTCAATGCCTAACCTCAACCATTGGAGGTGAATGCCTAACCTCAACCATTAGAGGTGAATGCCTAACCTTAACCATGGAGGTCAATGTCTAACCTCAACCATTAGAGGTGAATGCATAAACTCAACCATTAAAGGTCAATTCCTAAACTTAACTATTATATTCTACTATAAATATTCTCTGGAAACGAGGCATGCATGTAATCCAGTGTAGATTTAATGGTCTCACTGTTACTGTTGACTCTCTGGACACCTTGTCAGAGCTGCATTAAGTTACTGCTAATGCAAATACAACACTCTCTTGCGGCTGCTTCACATTAATAGGTGTTCAACTGGCGAAACAAGGGGTGGCTTTTATTGTGAAGAAGCCACAGGAAACTATGCATTTGTTACTGAGGTTAACTTTGACTGATCGTTAACCAAACATGCATCTACTAAACATTATTGAGTTTGTCTGGCTGCACTGTGAACAGATGCTCCTCAACGTGTATTTGCTGTCATGGGTGTCGCAGGACTAAAATCTCAAGTATTATAAAACTTAATTGACATTCATGTAAACATTTCAGATTACAGCTTTAACCTGACACGTATTTACCAAACTTGACATAAACAAGAAATGAACAGAAATGTAAGTTCTAGGGCTGTCAATCGATTCAAATATTAATCGCGATGAATCGCGAATTAATCTCACGTTTTTATCTTTTCAAAGATGGCAAATATGCTTTATGCAAATGTATGGATGTATTTATTATTGGAAATCAATTAACAACACAAAACAATACAGACAAATATTGTCCAGAAACCCTCACGGGTACTGCATTTAGCATAAAAAATATGCTCAAATCATAACATGATATGGTTGATACCAATGGATTCCTTAGGTTTTCTAGTTTCATGTGATACCAGTATCTTCACTCTAGCTTTAAAACTGAGCCCACTACAACTTAAAAATTGCAAGTTGCGTTAATGCGTTAAAGAAATTAGTGGCGTTAAAATGAATTTGCATTATTATCACGTTAACCTTGACAGCCCTAGTAAATTCGGTAAGAGATACTCAAGTACGAATGTTAAAGTTGTTTCATTATTATATTAGCCTCAAACACAAACACACATCATGAAGCAATAATCAGGAACAGGCTTATATGTTGGCAAAAGGAAGGAAGTCCATACTGTCAAACAAATCCAAGAGTTTCACGGCTGGGTTAGGAACAGGAAACAGGTAAAAAAAAATCCATAAACAGGTAACGAGGAAAAACAGGAACAGATCAGGTTCAAGTGCAGATAGCTGGAATGCAAACACATGAGCATCATTGGCAATCAGGCAGGCAATGAGTGGAAAAGGGCGGGTTATATACTGCAGGGCTGATGAGGGAAAGTGGAAACAGTTGAGCAGGTGAACGAGACCGGTGGGAAAGTCTGAGGGGCATCTGGTGGACAGGTAGAGAATGGCAATGAAGTGGGAATGTGGTTAAAAGGAGGGACAGAGAGGCAAGAATAAACACACCTGAATCAGACTTTCTTTAAACAATGCATGGAGATCCAAAGTAGATCACTGTGTTATGGACAGCCTGAGAAGGAAGTGGAAATATGGCAAAAAAGGAGAAATTACACAAAGTATTCTGGTGTTTTTTTCCAGCTTGTTTAATTGGTTTTCCAGTTCAAATGATCTGTTTATGGCCAGACAGAGAAAATCAAATCATTGCATCACATATCATATAGGGTGATAAACTTACACATTAATGTAAACTCTGAGTCTGCATTATGTCTGAATAAACTGTAAATTAAAGGTGTTTTTAAGGGGCACATCTTCCCTTTTGAATGTGAAGCAAAATGGGGCTTAACTGGCAGCACAACATGAAACAGCAGTAGTACCCATATAGGCCTGCATAGAAGTAGTCGAAGTAGAAGAGAAGCTATTGGTCATTGTAATAATTCCTTGTCTCTATAGACTCCTTCTCTGTTAGTAACCATAATGAGGTGTTTAGCGGGCGGAGTGTTGAGTGGAGGCAGAATAATTCTCTGAACACGTTAGTTAACGCTGGCTAGCAAGTATTGTTGGCTTGTTTTTTTTAACAATGGCTGAAGAAAATACTGGTTTCTCTCAATATGTGCCGTCACTCACTCTCCAGGATCACCAGTGTGAGTTGAGAAAGTCAACATTAACCAATGGGACCAGATTAGCCGACCCCTACACCGCTGGAGACTACTTCAGGAGAAGTAGACGGCTGACTAATTTTAGTTAGCTAGCTAGCTTGTCTGGAGACTGACCAGCTAGCTAGCTAACTGTTGCGCTGTTGAGCTCATTTTCTGTAGCATGGTGGAATTAGCAAGGTAGCTAGCTAACTAGCCAGTCAGTCCCTAAATGAGTAAAATTTAACAACTTAATGCTTCATCCACACACTCTTGTCACAGCGTAGGAAAGCACAGTGCTATCGCCAGATGACTGACCACTTTATTCGGCTCATTTTCTGTGTTGCATGACAGCATGGCGGAATTAGCAAGCTAAGCTAGCTAAGTAGCCAGCCGTCCGACCAGCAGGCTGGTGGCCAACGGCAGCGCTGGAAAGATAAATTGAGGGCGTATAAATCTTTGGATGCCTATAGTAAAGTAAGTCAAAAAGAGTCGTGCAATATCGGCAAAGCGTTTCAGAGATGGAGAGAAAGGGTTGCTAATAGTTTAGCCTTCTGCTAACAGCAGCCAACGGCTCACGGCTGCTGTTAGCAGAAGGCTAAATTATTAGCAACATTTACTCTCCATCTCTGAGACGTTTCTCTGATATTGTAGCTCTCTAGAGCCTCGATTCACAGTTTGTCATCTCGAATGTCTGTGATATCTGGATTCTGGCACCCAACAACACAGCAAGAGGACATTTTAGATGTGTAACTTTAGCCCACTGCTAGTGTTAGCCTCCAGTCTTTCCTTTGTTTAGCCTCCAGCTAAAACCGTGACCTCATCATGACGTCGACACTAAAAGAGTCTATATTGGCTTTGAAGAGATTCCTTCCTACCAAGTTATTGTTCTAACAATATTGTTATGCTGCCTTGTTGGCTAGAGGCCTGTACTACGAAGCAGGATTTGGTGTTAGCGAGGTACCTTCTGGGTTAACCCTTCAGGGTTTTCTGTACTACGAAGGTGGATCACTTCCTACCTGGGTAGATCACCATGGTAACTGATGCTGAACACCTGACCTGCTCCGGAGCAGGTTATGTTCCAGATAAGAGATCAACTCGTATAAAAGCACCTCCTACTGACCAATCAGAGCTGAGTGCGGTGATCGTATGGTAATATTATACACATATTAAGAAGTTTAAGTCATAATCCAGACTAAAAACAACACAGTTTAAACTGACAAATGCAGGAAGGAAAGCTGGCTGTATGCTGTGGGTGTTTATCGCTTTGAATTATATTTTCATACTTATTTTTAAACTTCCTCTTGAGACCGTTTCACACCGCTGGAGACGGGGACGCAGCTGAAAGAAGGCTGAAATAATCATACACGCCATGCCTTTGATACTGGTCATGGTTAGGTATAATCCAGTCATCCGTTATACATTCAAAAGCTATTTATATCTAGACGACTATATCTTACTTTTGAGTGTTCCGTTAAATTAATAAGTCTGTTAATTTACACATTCACACATCAGGAGTTTTTTCTTTTGCCAGCTGTTCTTGCTGCATTTGGCCTCCTCAACTGTGTTACTTCTAGTCTGGATTAAGTGTTTAACTTCTTCGTATTTGTCTAATATAGTTTACTCTTTTTAAAATGTGCCGCTCTGCCTGTCTGTCACCCCCCCATTCATGTGAACGCGCTCATAGCCAGATTGAGAAACCCTGGGTTGATTTACCGAGTTGATAACCAGCGTCGTTGGACCGCTTAGCGGGATCTCGTTTGTTCGGTTAAGTGAAGCCAGATAACGAGAAAATACTGGTATGTTGAACTCACTTCGTAGTACAGGCCTCTGAACCCTCTTGAAAGGACATTTTAATAACAATGACACTTTACCTGGATCGATAAGGGAAATGTGAAAATGTGAAATATGTACTTTTCGAAAAAAGGTTAAAGACTCTGTGTGAAGGAAGGGATGACTTTATTGAAGCTGTAGTTTCAGACTTAGACTGCTGCTGTAAAACTGTTTATTAAAAGTTAAAAATGCTGTTTTGTGTTTCCCGTCCTGTTGGTCAGTGAGGGTGCAGCAGGAAGCCGGAGAAGATGCTGTAACCCGCCGGTTTTCCTCTCATCCCTCTGTAGTCTTTAGTCTCCAGCCAAACCTCCTGATCCCTCGACAGGTAGACCGCCAGGCTGCCCGCAGTCACCTGGAATCAGTCCACATTATATGTAGTAGTTATAGGGAGCATCTTTCTGCAGAGTTTAACACCAGAGACGGAAAGTACTGCCACATTCACTGTGTTTCAGTGAAATTTTATGAATAGTACCTGTCTTCTGGTGCGTCGATGATCGCAGAACGACGCCAGCAGTTCTTGGTCCACCTTCATCAGCACACACAGTCGGTCCTCTAAAGAGGCGTGGTACACAAAGTAGTACGTTCCCGAGACCCGACACCTACAACACACACACTTCATTGATTCACTAAAAGGTTTTTTTTTCCTCCTAGCTGGTTGTGCAGCTTGATCACACTGGATATTTGTACAAACAGAAATGTTTTATTTATTTACTTTGGTCCGGACTGAAACATCTCAAAAGTAATCGGATTTCATTAAATCTTTGTACGGACGTTCATGATCCCCAGAGGATGAATCCGGCTGACTTTTCCTGTAGCCTGCTGGCATGATGTTGACATTTATTGTTTTGAATGAAATGTCTCAACAACTATTGGATGACATTTGGTGCATCAACCCGTTCTCTCTCCCAACTCGTCAAATACCGCTGTTTGGTCAGTTTTGGTCAGTTCACAAAAATGTAAGATATGATAAGAAAACAGGTCTTTTTCTCACCTGAAGCGTCCTGTCGTGGTGTCGTAGTCATTGTTGATGTTGGTGATGACTTTGGTGAACCGTATGACGCTGGCTCTCTCCGGGTATTCGTCGGTTCCTCTGGCCACACTGAAGGCCGCCTGCTGCTGGACTCCAACAGTCCTGCAGCCACGGAAACAACACAAAGTGATGCAGAGCTGGATTCACCTGTTGGTGGGCCCCCAAGTTACTTAAAGGAACAGTGTGTAGGATTTAGGGGGATCTATTAGCAAGGAATAGCAAGGAATATAATATTCATATGTTTTCATTAGTGTATAATCACCTGTGTTCGTAAAAATGAGCCGTTTAAGTCCAGTGTGTAGGATTTGGCGTCATCTAGTGGTGTGTGTGCAGACTGCGGTAACGTGAGCCGCCGAGTGCTAAACCGCGGTAACGCTGGCCACTGTCTGACTTCCGTTGCTCCCAAAGTAACGTTATTATGGTAAGGATGGCCTCTGAGTGAGGCCAACGTTGCTACCACAGTTTCACAAGCGTGTAACCATGGTGGCCTTCAGGTAACGTAAAAACGTGTTTGTCTCTCTCTAAAGCCAGAGTTTGGTTTGTCCATTCTGGGCTACTGTAGAAACATGGAGGAGAAACATGGAGGACTCCTCCCAATGTAGATATGAAAGACTCATTCTCAGCTAACGAAAACACAACGATTCTTAGTTTCAGGTGATTATACACTAAAGGAAACATAGTTATTAGTATTATATTACATTTCTGCCAATAGATCCCCCTAAATGTTGCACACTGGTCTCTTTAAAAAAAATAACATCAACAAAAACTCTGTCGTCATTGGAACACCCGTGCATTGTTAAAGTGCCTTGCTCTGATTACATACCCTGGTTCTCCTGGTTCCCCTGGAGGTCCACCAACCCCTGGGATCCCTGGTTCTCCCGGTTCCCCACTCTGTCCTCGTTTACCAGGGCCCCCAGTCAGGCCCGGGACCCCCTTCTCTCCCTTCTGAGGGCCGAGGCCGCCTTGCCACGCCACTCCTGTAAACAGCAACAATATGCTGATCATCGGACATCCGTTTAAAGGAATAGTTGAACAGTTTGGGAGATTTGTGCTGTGTAGACGACCCGTTCTCACTCGTCAAATACCGCCATTTGGTCAGCGCCCCTCGGCATCGGAAACCGACGCATGCAGGCGCCCTTTAGCAACAGTATGTGACGAACCGGGTTTTCAACTAACTAAAATGTAAACCCACTCGCGGCGTTGTTCGACGGTCGGAGAAATTGACGGAGTATTAATAACATGAAAGTCCATTCAGGGCGGGTGGTGGATGGGTCAAACAAACAAGACTTTCAACCAGGAGACCGCTGTTCGTGTCCCGTGTGAAACTAAAAGTAATGTTGGCTTATTTTGTCATGACAGTCTTCAGTCACGTGACACGTCGGTATTGTCAGTCCCGTGAGTCCTTAGTCACGTGAGTCGTTAGTATTGTCAGTCCCGTGAGTCATGTGAGTCTTTAGTCACATGACACGTCGGTATCGTCAGTCCTGTGAGTCACGTGAGTCATTAGTTACGTGAGTTGTTAGTATCGTCAGTCACGTAAGTCATCAGTCACATGAGTCGTTAGTCACGAGAGTCGTTAGTCACGTGAGTCGTTAATATCGTCAGTCCCTTGAGTCATTAGTCACGTGAGTCGTTAGTAGCCAAAAGTAACAATAGAAGGGTACCCTGTGCGTCGGTCTCCGATGTCGAGGGGTGCTGACCAAACGGCGGTATTTGAGGAGTTGGGAGTGAGAATGTGTTGGTGTACAAAGACTTCTTGTCATCCATGTTTTTTCCTTCCCTGTATTCTCTAGTATATCTCTATAATCTAGTGTAGAAACTTTAGATGGATCAGTTCAGCTGCTCTGTTTGACTGTCAGATTATGTGTCGGGTACCTGACTGTCCTTTTTGTCCTCTCTCTCCGTCACGACCGTCTCTGCCAGGCAGCCCAGGAATACCTGAGGAGAAAAACACAGATAAACAAACAAATAAAAACAAAACATATATGTAACATATACAAACATGCATGTACTCACCTGGCATCCCGGGTATCCCTGTTGCCCGGCAGGTCTCCACGGCAACCAGCGGGTGGGTGGCCAATGAGAGCAGGGCGCCGATCACAAGAAGACAACGATGGAGCATGATGACGAAGCTGACGGGGGAGAGGAGGAGACAAGGAGAGATGAGAGGAGATGAGGAGAGGGAAGGAGGAAAGGAAGCGTGTTCGTCCAATCAGGCGCCTAGTTGGCAGCCCATCAAGCGTCCAATGCTGGAAAGGGAAGCGATTCCTCGCCATTAGATGGAGGAAGTGGAGAAGAGGGAAGAGAAGACAAGGAGAGTGGAGTGCTGCTGGTTCAATCTATTGTAA